>JBBYHQ010258413.1:0-22599 GCA_038382645.1 Spergularia azorica
GACGCACTTAAGTTCCTTTTAATTTCAGCAACAGTTTCTAAGTTTACTCCGTCAAAGCCAACATCATGATCCCATCCGTTAGGATCTAACACCGGCCTCCACAGAAACTGGTCACTCGATACAACACCTCGATATCTATATAGAGGTGAATCAGACTCAAAACTTGGAGGAAGAGCCAACTCAGGCAATGGTGCAGTGTCAGCGCCGTCATCAGGCAAAATTTTCTCATCTAGAAGCTTCCTTTCTTTTCTCTTACGTGATTCATCTTTCAATTGCTTCTTCAAAAACAAAGTTTCTCGGTAATCCAACTCATCAAGGTAATCCTTCTTCTGAGAGTGACTCAACTTTTCAAACTGAAGCTTCGTCAGAATGCGAATCGGAGGCAATTGATCATACTCATCTTCCTCTTCACCATCTGAAATAGAGCATTCATCAACTTCATCAGCTCCATCCATCACTGTAGGGCCTTGTCGGAGGAAAGATGACAGCAGATGAGGAAGAGACGGGAGACGAGAGTTACGGGATGGCCCAAGCTCGATACTGTGCTGCAGTCCTAAGAGAGAATTAGCGTCACCCAGCACTTTCGTGCATATACACAACAACAACAACTGTTTTTTCCAGACCTGTCCATTTGGCAGGATTTTCTCACCAACAATATTGGTCCTGCACGCCGAGTGGTTCTCAGCCAAAACTATAGGGTTTTCAAGTTTGGTATCTGATATGGCCAGCTGGATACTTTGTTGCAACAGATCCGTGCAATGGCTCACGTAAGACTCGTAACCGATGGGGTACCCATTGGCTCCCTCAGGAGGAGCTGCTGCAGCGTGCGTCATGACAAGAATTGTGTTAAACCACAAGGTGGACCCAAACACTTCAGTCATGGCTCTAAAGAGAGGCAAATCACTGTACCCCTTGCCCATGTTATCCAGGCGTTCGAGATACAAGACGACATCTGGTGGGGATTTTCGAATATATCTTTTAATGGACAGCATAATTTTCTTGTTTCTTCTCACATTACTGGCAGAACATGGCCAGAAACCAGGAGTATCTATAACCGATACTTTAACTCCATTCACAGCACCAGTAACCTCCACGATACCATCAGTACCAGGTTTAAAAGCATTAGTCACTGCCTTCATCTGATCAAATAGAGAGTTTATGGTAGCGCTCTTACCAACACCAGTCTTCCCTAAGACTAGTATTCTTAGAGAAAAATCCAGCAGGGGCTGGCCAGCTACTTCCTGTTTTGCTGCTAATGCTCTAGCCTGGTCACTATTGAGACTGACTCGTTTCAAATCCGATTCCCCTGCTCTTATTAATGTAGCTAGATGTATGCGGTAGAGAACCTTAGCAACAACAGTATCTTCTGGTGATTGCCCAAAACGTTGCAGAATACGGAAGAACTTAATCTGAAGTGCTTCAATTTTTGACAATGGATCCAACTTCTTCCTATCACTTGAACCATGGGAGGGAGAGCTATTTTCTAATAGAACTTGCAGAGAAGGTGGGCCTGTTTGGCCATCCTGACCCCTGTTCCATGCAGGTTGCATTTCAGAGTCTACACGGGATTCCACATTACTGCCACTTTGAGCAGAACCTGAACATTAGGCAGAGGAGTATGGTATAAGGCAGTGAAGAAAACAATCTCACTATCAAAATGCAACAATGTCAGCTATATTCTCTATTAATCATTTTCTTGAATACACAAAGAGTACGGCACTAGACTTGTGTGCTCAAAAGGCAACAAATGGATCAAACTTCCAGTTCGAAAACTATAGTGCACCTTAAACAAATCGTTAAACGCAGTTATCACCAAACAATGAGGTTTGGCCAGAGAAAACTTCAATCATGTCCAAGGACTATAGGTCTGACTGTCAGCAACAGAGAGGTATGGGGAACATTTCAAAAATACGCACATGCTTAAAGTTCATGTCATTGAAACTTTTCCTAGAAACTGCACAACTAGAGAGCTAACCAAAACACAGTGACTAAAATTTGAAAGTGCAGAACTCTTTAGCATCCATTATCAACAAGTTGGATACATTTGAAATTTGAAAATATAAAGGTGGCATGAGACATAAGCATAATGCAGCCCATGGTGGCAAAGGCAGACAATTACTTGAATCAGGGAAAAACTCTATCCTTATAATGAAGCAAGGGAAGAGAACATTCTATCAAATCTAGTGTGATCAAATTTATTCGAATACGGCTGAGATTGGAGAATAGAGTTACTAACAGGATTTAATCTTTCCATGATCTATGTACAAACACAACCTTAAAGGCTCAGCACAGATCAGCCACTAAAAAAACAGAATTTGCCTGAAGATACTAGTTTATACTCAAGTAAACATCAAGTACCTGGGGACACAAACTCCTCGTTCCGAGATGCGTCTGCCAAACAACTCCCACTGCCAGACAATGGTCTAGGCATGATCAATGAACCAGATACTAATTGATCAAAAACCCAATCCCTGATACTCTTCATCTTCAAGGTGCAATTTTTTTTATTCACATGAAGAAAACAACAACAATGTCAGACTGAATACACAAGCTTGTTTCAGGAGAGGTGAAGCTAAAGTGGACAAATTTGCAAAACCAATCTTCCATACAATAACGTAAAAACTAATTTCTTCCCCAAAAGAAAGAAAGAGAATTAAAAAAAAGAAAAGGATAAAGATAACATTTGAGCAAGAACGACCAAAATAACACTATTATTGAAACAGATCGTCACAATCAACATAGAATCATCAGTTACTTGAAATACGAATGCTGAGTGTATATCACAAGAAGGAAACCTCCACTCTTTGAGCACATAGATAAAAATATCAGGGTGATTAAAGCTTAAAGGATCACCATTTAAAAACGGTGTGTTTAAATCTCACACTAGTTGGGGGTACATGCATTTAGGGCCTTGGCGGCCCATGCAGCCTAATGCCGGGTTGCTGTGGTTATCGTTGTACAATATAATTACGTACAAGTAAACAACGTTAACAATTAATTAGGCACAAGCTCAGCAATAATTGAGCCACAACAGCTATAACGTGGCATCTGGATATCGATTTTTCAGCCAACTAAACCAAAAAGTTAAGCCCACACTGTAAATGGGATCTGAATCTTTTGAAATGCCATGTATAAAATGGCACAAAGTTATCATTTATCAACAGAAAGAACCACACCTAATTTCAATGCGTACATGTATTCCATTCATATGCATTCATATCAAACCCCAGAATCGAGTAGTCTTGACTATTTGACAAGTAAGGCTATTGACATACAGCATCCCTCGCACCTGAGCAAGTTCTCTAACATTCCTAATGGACAACAAGCACTAACCTAGCTCTAACTATCTACTGGACGAACACAATATCAGCAACTTAATTAACCATTTCCCAAAACTTTTCACTTCAACATTCCATATTTCCATTGAACCCACTAAAGATTAAAACAACCCCAACACTGCACCCTCAATGTTCCATCAAAGTTCGACACCAGATAGCGAACGCCAATACCAATACCAATTCCCGAATACACGAATCCATAAGATTACCAATATGCCTGCTGAGTAACCATTAACCAATTTCCCAATCTATTCTCCCAACAACATCAACAAAATTTCGAAAAAAAACAGCTACACTCATATCGATTTCGATTCGTTACCAACTGCCCAACCCAATTCTTGCTGATCTTAACTTGTTAAACACTTCAACCCCACCACCAAATACAACCTCAAGTGCCAACATCAGAACTATGATTGGATTTTCAAAACATCATAATTTCTAAACTAAACAAACATGGGCAACTAAATTTCATCTTCATTATATACTATAATCATCATAAAAGTTCAGATAATCAAAATTACTGATAAAAAAATGCATAAAATTCAATTCAAATTCAACAGTAAGAATTAAGAAATTACCTTACATAAATAAAAGATTAACCAAGTATCAATTATTCCCAGCTGAATCACTTCCACACATTACAGATAAAAATATTTCACCACATAAAATTGCAACCCCAGAAAAAAAAAAAAAACCCCAGAATTAAATTAAGTGGGTCAATTGAAAATTTGAGAGTAGAAGAAACAAAAATGAGATATATGGATAAGAACAGTTTACAAAGGTCGAGACTTTTTGGCGATAAAAACAATTTAAAGATCAAATCTTTGGGTGTTAATTGGTGAAAAAAGGAGTAATATTTTGTTGGTATAACCAAAAAAAGACAGGGAAATGTGTGTGCTTGAAGATTTATGCGCTCAACACAAGGCAGAGACTTGAAGAAGACCCCATCATCAAAATCCCCAATTTTTTTTTGCAGATTGAGGAGAGAGAAGTCGACAATGTGGGTTATGTTATGTGGTCACATTGGTTCGAGAGGTTCTGATGATGCTGAGCAGCTGAGGTGATGAGGCGCTACGGATCTCATTTGGCGAAAAACCGTAGATTATCGTCTTTGGTGTTGGGGAGTTGGGACCCTTTAAAAGACTTTATCGGAAGTAGTTATAAGTTGTAAAAAAATTACCGTCAACACCATGAAATCCCTTGATGGATACGGGAGTCGGTTTCCCGTGTTTGTGTACGAGTAGTTCTTTAAACCCTTTGCACATGAACAAATTGTCGAAATTAGTTTATGTTTTTTTTTTTTTGACTGATTTTGGGCACCAAACAACAAGTATTTAGCTTTGACGTTTTTTGAAAACATATAACATGGTCCCTAAGAGCTTCTACCAAAATTTGAGCCATTTTTATTGCCAGACTGTTGTGGTAAAAAATGGTCATAATATACTTCGATTTATGTCAATTTTGACCATTTTTTTAAAGTGGCCAAATGTTATTGAAACTTCACCATAGACACCAAGAGAGTTTCCTTCATGGATACGAGGGGTTGATTTCCACGTTTTGGGAGTTCTCGAAGCCATATTTAAGATCATCGGATGTCATACATAACACAAATGGTGAAGTTGAAGTGTACACTTCTCCAATTCGAAGTCCAAAGCCAATAGACAATTTTCGTATCCCAGTACATGGCTAAGACCATTGAGTGCCCACAAACGAACGGAAATCCATGAAATCTTTTGAGGTTTTATTTTTTCGATTATCGAATCAACTGAAAATTAATGAGAATTTTTTACAAGGAAAATTGTAAATACAAGACAATTACAAATTTGGAGTAGACACGAACAGTTTAACTTCCAACACTATGTTTAAAGGTTCGGGCAAATCCGAAACAGCAACTGGTTGCTCTCCTCATTCCTGATTTCTCTATCTGAAACATGAACATCAGAGCAGGCATTCTTCTATTTCACACTGGGACATTCCGGTTCCCCGAATCCACTTCCATGCAAGTCCTTCCCTCATTCTTCTATATTTGAAACAAGAAGTAAGGTGGTACCTAGAGGGCAACAATGTTCACGAATTTCTTCTTAGCAAATGCCAGCCACCATTTATTCGGAGTGCCATTATGTCTGTAAGCAACACTCAGTAATCTTCCGCTTGTCTCCTCTCTTATCTGCTTCAGATAATTTCTGAATAATTCTGTTCATGCATGTGAGATGGATAAGAAAACCAGTCTGAGCAGCCCAAAATGCGTCAAATGTTCAGAAAAGCAGTCCGTAAATAAGGAAAGACGAGACTCGAGAATGTGTCTATCAGTTAAAGGTCATGCTGATAGTCATTCCTCAAAAATTAGCAAAGACATGTCATCTTAGTAGACAATGATTTGTATGTACCAAAAAAAAAAACCAAAAGGAAGAAGGTTTGCGTATCCACGAGCAAGAATATCAATAGAATACAACATAGCCCAAACTCCTTAACAGGATCATTTCCAGGATGAAGATTATGCCTTTTGCATCAGAAATCTGGTGAGTCCTTAACTCATATTCAAACACGCAAAGTGACACAACCAGGGATAGATCTTAAAATGTTTGTCTTTGATAGATGCAGACAGCTTAATTGCAATATACCGCTAACAGCCGTGGTGCAGAAGATTCAGAAGTTATTAAGAGTACCTGATTCCTGGCGCGATTTAGAAGGGGCAAATAGGCCCGGAAAAGGGAATCCAGTCTCTCCAGGGACAGGAACATCCTCAAGGCCCAAATTAATGATTGCTTTAGTACCTTCAGCTAATGTTCTGCAGCCCTCGATCCTTTTCAATGCAATGTTGATATAGTACGTCAAGTAGATAAGCAGCTTATCAGCTGAACTCTTTATGTCGAAATTTCTGAAGAAGACATTGGCACGGAAAAATGTGATCGCTTCATCAACAATATCAGCACTGGCTGTACAAAGTTCAAAAGCGGACATCAGACTATTGAAAATCAAGTTTTGTTGAATTGTCCACCCCTTGACTAAGATGATGAAGGCCTAACCTTGGTCGGAAACTGGTGCAGGGCCCTTAATATGGCTTTTTAATGGAAGCAATGGACAACCGCAAGCTTTTGTAATGCCTTCCTCATCAACAAAACTGGAGTGGTAAACCTATATGATCAGCACAGCTAGTCATTAACTGAACGACTTTAACCACAAAAGAAAAAAAAAAGGAGCTCAATGGTACAGGCATACAGCTCAATCCAAATCCTATAGATCATATTTATGTTCCCTTAGTAGGGCTCTGGAAATTTAATTAACTCAAGACTTAACAAACAAAAGCAACAACTATGAAAAAATACATCATGAATACTTCCCTTAGAATGATTGAAAATGTGAGTTAACTCAATACTTGACACACAAAATCAAGAAGCACAACAAAAATAAACCACGTAAAAACTTGGTTAAGAAGATTTTACCATGAAACATCGCAAATCATAAATATTTTCTGGGCATCACTACCCCATATGTATGGTACACGATTTTAAAAGGCTAGTCCTTACTTTTTCGAGCCTAAGATCTCAACGTTAAGTTGACTCCATTGGTTTTGCATTTTATTTAAAATTTAATTTAGTCTAACTAAAAGACATAATTTTCCAAAACAAAATAATCTTTTGCGAATTCCCATAATATCGCGGTTTTTGAGGAATTATGAATCTGCCGTAGCTATTTTACTCTAATCTTTTATAAATTCTTTTAGAGGCATCTACAAAAATTAAAACAGTTGTAGTTCAGGAGCCATTCTGGCCGAAACGTGGTGAATATACTTTGATTTGGCCAACTTAGACCAATTTTTTGAAATGAGCCAATTGTTCTAAATAATTACCATGACCAACCTTGGAGTGTCATTGTTGGATATGAGCGTTCGTTCCTTTGTTCGAGATGAATTATAAGGTTATTCGGTACATGCCATAGGATAAGGTTCGTGTGAGGTTTTTGCTGAACATTGGAACCTGCCATAGGTTTTCTTGCTCTAATCTTTTGCGGAATTCCATAGCATCCGCATAAATCAGAAATGTTTTTGTTACGGAGCCATTCTAAGAACCAAAAAAAATGACCCAATTGTTCTCAAAACATTACCATACAACCTTAGAGTATGCTTGTTCGATATGAGTGTAAGAGTATTGGTCTCGGAGCTATTTGGATATGAGTGTTGGTTTCAATATTAGAGATGTTTTCTAAGGCTTTTCGGCCCATGTCACCACGTAAGGCTAGTGGGCGTTTTTGCTGATTTTGATACGTAGCATAGGGTTTTAGCTCTAATCTTTTGGAAATTTCTATAATATGACCGTTAGGACCATTGACAAAAATTTAAGCTTTTTTCGTGCCGGGACCATTTTCGGCCAAAAACCGTGGGTTATATAATTCAGTTTTGGCCAATTTGACCAATTTGTTTGGCATAAGCAAATTTCTCTCAAAACATCACCATATAAACCTCGGAGTATATGCTATTTGGATCACAGTGTTGGTTTAATGTTACAGTAGTTTTCTAAGGCCTTTAGGCCCATGTCACGAGTAAGGCTCGTGGGCGGTTTTTGCTGACTTTTGATACGTACCATAGGTTACTAGCTCCAATCTTTTGGAAATTCCTATAATATGACTGTTAGGGCCATTCACAAAAATTTAAGCGCTTTTTGTGCCGGGGCCATTTTTGGCCAAAAACCGTGGGTTATATACTTCAGTTTTGGCCAATTTGGACCAATTTTTGGCGTGAGCCAATTGTTCTCTAAACATTGCCATAAACAACCTTGGAGCATGCTATTTGGATATGAGTGTTGGTTTCAATGTCAGAGTTGTTTTTTAAGGTCTTTCGGCACACGTCACGAAGTAAATCTCATTTGCGGTTTTTGAGGATTTTTGGTACCTACCTTAGGTTTTTAGCTCCAATCTAGTGCAAGTTGCTATAATATGAACGTTAGGGCCATTGACAAAAATTTGAGCTTTTTCTGTGCCGGGGCCATTTTCGGCCAAAAACCGTGGGTTATATACTTCAAATTTGGCAAATTTTGACCAATTTTTTGGCATGAGCCAATTGTTCTCTAAACATTGCCATAAACAACCTGAGAGTATGCTATTTGGATATGAGTGTTGGTTTCAATGTCAGAGTTGTTCTTTAAGGTCTTTCGGCACACGTGATGAGGTAAATCTCACTTGCGGTATTTGCTGATTTTTGATATCTACCTTGGGTTTTTAGCTCTAATCTTTTGCAAGATCCTATAATATGACCGTTAGGGCCATTGACAAAAATTTCAGCTTTTTATGTGTCGGGGCCAGTTTCGGCCAAAAACCGTGGGTTATATACTTCACTTTTGGTCAATTTTGACCAATTTTTTGGCATGAACAAATTGTACCCAAAACATTACCATACACAACCTTGGGGGGTGCTATTTGGATATGAGTGTTGGTTTCAATGCCAGTATTGTTTTTTAAGGTCTTTTCACAAGGTAAACCTTGTTTGCGGGTTTTGCTGATTTTTGATACTTGCCATAGGTTTTTGGCTCTAATCTTTTGCAAGATCCTATAATATGACTGTTGGGGCCATCGACAAAAATTTGACCTAATTTTGTGCCAAGGCATTTTCGGCCAAAAACGTGGCTTATATACACTTCAGTTTTGGCCAACTTTGACCAACTTTTTGGCATGAGCCAATTGTTCTCAAAACATTACCATAAACAATCTTGGAGTATATGCTATTTGGATATGAGTGTTAGTTCCAATGTTAGAGATGTTTTCTAAGGCCTTTCGGCCCATGTCAGGAGGTAAGCCTCATGGGTAGTTTTTGCTAATTTTTTAAACGGACCATAGGTTTTAGCTCTAATCTTTTAAAAATTCCTATAATATGACTCTTACGGCCATTGAGAAAAATTTGAGCTTTTTTTGTGCCGGGGCCAATTTCGACAAAAAAACTTGTGGGTTATATACTTGAACTTTGGCAAATTTTGACCAATTTTTTGGCATGAGCCAATTGTTCTCTAAACATTGCCATAAACAACCGTGGAGTATGCTATTTGGATATGAGTGTTTGTTTCAATGTCAGAGTTGTTTCTTTAAGGTCCTTTGGCACACGTCACGAGTTAAATCTCATTGCGGTTTTTGCAGATTTTTGATACCTACCTTAGGTTTTTAACTCTAACCTTTTGCAGGATCCTATAATATGACCGTTAGGGCCATTGACAAAAATTTCAGCTTTTTCTGTGCCGGGGCCATTTTCGGCCAAAAACCGTGGGTTATGTACTTCAGTTTTGGCCATATTTATGGCATGAACCAATTGTGCTCAAAATATTTCCATAAACAACCTTGGGTATGCTATTTGGATCTAAGTGTTGGTTTCAATGTTAGAGATGTTTTTAAGGTCTTTCGGCACACGTCACAAGGTAAACCTTGTTTGCGGGTTTTGCTGATTTTTTATACTTGCCATAGGTTTTAGGTTCTAATCCTTTGTGAATTCCTATAACATGGCAATTAGGGCCATCGACATATATTTGAACTTTATTTGTGCCGGAGCCATTTTCGGCCAAAAACCGAGGGTTATATACTTCAGTTTTGGCCAATATTGAAAAGTTTTTTGGCATGAACCAATTGTGCTCAAAACACTGTCATAAAAACAATTAGGGTACGCTATTCGGATCTGATTGTTGGTTTGAGTGTTAGAGATGTTTTTTAAGGTCTTTCGGCACACGTCACAAGGTAAACCTTGTTGGCGGGTTTTGCTGATTTTCGATAATTGTCAAAGGTTTTTGGTTCTAATCTTTTGCGAATTCCTATAATATGACCATTAGGGCCATCGAAAAATATTTGTGCTTTTTATGTGCCAGAGCCAATTTCGGCAAAAAACCGTGGGTTATGTACTTCAGTTTTGGCCAATATTGACCAATTTTTTGGCATGAACCGATTGTGCTCAAAGCAATGCCATAAAGAACCTTGGAGTATGCTATTTAAAAATGAGTGTTGGTTTCAATGTTAGACATGTTTCCTAAGGCCTTTTGGCACACGTCCCGAGGTAAGGCTCGTGGGCGGTTTTTGCTGATTTTTGATACCTACCTTAGGTTTTTAGCTCTAATATTTTTCAAGATCCTATAATATGATAGTTAGGGCCATTAACAAAAATTTGAGCTTTTTCTGTGCCAGGGCCATTTCGGCCAAAAATCGTGGGTTATATACTCCAGTTTTAGTCAAATTTGACCAATTTTTTGGCATGAACCAATTGTGCTCAAAACATTGCTATAAAAAACCTTGGGGTACGCTGTTTGGATCTGAACATTGGTTTCAATGTTAGAGATGTTTTCAAAGGCCTTTTGGCACACGTCACGAGCTAAAAGCTCGTGGGCGGTTTTTGCTGATTTTTGATACCTACCTTAGGTTTTTAGCTCCAATCTTTGCAAGATCCTACAATATGACCGTTAGGGCCATTGACAAAAATTTGAGCTTTTTCTGTGTCGGGACAGTTTCGGCCAAAAACCGTGGGTTATATACTTCAGTTTTGGCCAATTTTGACCATTTTTTTGTCATGAACCAATTGTGCTAAAAAAATTGCCATAAACATCCTTGGGGTATGCTATTTGGATCTGAGGGTTGGTACCATGTTAGAGATGTTTTTTAAGGTCTTTCGACACACGTCACAAGGTAAACCTTGTTTGTTGGTTTTGCTGATTTTTGAAACCTACCTTAGGTTTTCAGCTCTAATCTTTTGCAAGACCCTATAATATGACCGTTAGGGCCATTGACAAAAATTTCAGCTTTTTATGTGTGGAGGCCAGTTTCGGCCAAAAAACGTGTGTTATATACTTCACTTTTGGCCAATTTGGACCAATTTTTTGGCATGAACCAATTGTGCACAAAACATTGCCATAAACAACCTTTGGGTATGCTATCTGGATCAGAGTGTTGGTTTTAATGTTAGAGATGTTTTTAAGGTCTTTCACCACATGCCCAAGGTAAATCTCATTTGCGGTTTTTTGCTGATTTATGATACGTACCATAGGTTACTAGCTCTAATCTTTTTGAACTTCCTATAATATGACTATTAGGGCCATTGACAAAAACTTGAGTTTTTTCTGTGCCGGTGCCTCTTTCGGCTAAAGGCCGTGGGTTATATACTTCAGTTTTGGCCAATTTTGACCAATTTTTTGGCATGAACCAAATGTGCGCAAAACATTTCCATAGACAACCTTGGGGTATGCTATTTGGATATGGTTGTTGGTTTCAATGTTAGAGATTTTTTTAAGGTCTTTCGGCACACATAACAAGGTAAACCTTGTCTGCGGGTTTTTCTGATTTTTGATACCTACCTTAGGTTTTCAGCTCTAATCTCTTGCAAGATTCTATAATATGACTGTTAGGGCCATCGACAAAAAATTGAGCTTTTTTTGTGCCGGAGCTTTTTCGGCCAAAAACAGTGGGTTATATATTTCAGTTTTGGCAATTTTGACCATTTTTTTTGGTATGAACCAATTGTGCGCAAAACATTGCCATAAACAACCTTGGGGTATGCTATTTGGATATGAGTGTTGGTTTCAATGTTAGAGATTTTTTAAGGTTTTCCGGCACACGTAATGAGGTAAACCTTGTTTGCGGGTTTTGCTGATTTTTTATATTTGCCATAGGGTTTTGGTTCTAATCTTTGGCGAATTCCTATAATATGACAATTAGGGCCATCAACAAAAAATTGAGCTTTTTTGGTGCCGGAGCCTTTTTCGGCCAAAAACTGTAGGTTATACACTTCAGTTTTGGCCAATTTTGACCAATTTTTTGGCATGAACCAACTGTGCGCAAAACATTGCCATAAACAACCTTGGGGTATGCTATTTGGATATGAGTGTTGGTTTCAATGTTAGAGATTTTTTTAAGGTCTTTCGGCACACGTAACAAGGTAAACCTTGTCTGCGGGTTTCGCTGATTTTTGATACTTGCGATAGGTTTTTGGTTCTAAACTCTTGCGAATTCCTATAATATGGCCATTAAGGCCATCGACATATATTTGAGCTTTATTTGTGCCGGAGGCATTTTCGGCCAAAAACCGTGGGTTTTATACTTCAGTTTTGGCCAATTTTGACCAATTTTTTGGCATGAACCAATTGTGCTCAAAACATTGCCATAAATAACCTCAGGGTATGCTATTCGGATGTAATTGTTGGTTTCAGTGTTACAGATGTTTTTTAAGGTCTTTCGGCACACGTCACAAGGTAAACCTTGTTTGCAGGTTTTGCAGATTTTCGATACTTGTCACAGGTTTTTGGTTCTAATCTTTTGCGAATTCCTATAATATGACCATTAGGGCCATCGAAAAATATTTGAGGTTTTTTTGTGCCGGAGCCAGTTTCGGCCAAAAACCGTGCGTTATGTACTTCAGTTTTGGCAAATTTTGACCAATTTTTCGGCATGAACCGATTATGCTCAAAGCAATGCCATAAACTACCTTGGATTATGCTATTTAAAAATGAGTGTTGGTTTCATTGTTGGAGATGTTTTCTAAGGCCTTTTTGCACACGTCACGAGGTAAGGCTCATGGGCCGTTTTTGCTGATTTTTGATACCTACCTCAGGTTTTTAGCTCTAATATTTTGCAAGATCCTATAATATGACAGTGAAGGCCATTAACAACAATTTGAGCGTTTTCTGTGCCGGGGCCATTTCGGTCAAAAACCGTGGGTTATATACTTCAGTTTTGGCCAATTTTGACCAATTTTGTTGGCATGAACCAATTGTGCTCAAAACATTGCCATAAACAACCTTGAGGTATGCTATTTGGATCTGAGGGTTGGTTACCATGTTAGAGATGTTTTTTAAGGTCTTTCGACACACGTCTCAAGGTAAACCTTCTTTGCGGGTTTTGCTGATTTTTGATACCTACCTTAGGTTTTCAGCTCTAATCTTTTGCAAGATTCTATACTATGACTGTTAGGGCCATTGACAAAAATTTGAGCTTTTTCTGTGCCGGGGCTATTTTCGGCCAAAAAACGTGGGTTATATACTTCAGTTTTTACCAATTTTGACCAAATTTTTGCCATGGACCAATTGTGCGCAAAACATTGCCATAAACAACCTTGGGGTATGCTTTTTGGATATGAGTGTTGGTTTCAATGTTAGAGATTTTTTTAAGGTCTTTCGGCACACGTAACAAGGTAAACCTTGTCTACGGGTTTTGCTGATTTTTTATACTTGCCAGAGGTTTTTAGTTCTAATCTTTTGTGAATTCCTATAATATGACCATTAGGGCCATCGACAAAAAATTGAGCTTTTTTTATGCAGAGCCATTTTCGGCCAAAAACCGTGGGTTTATATACTTCAGTTTTGGCCAATTTTGACCAATTTTTTTGGCATGAACCAATAGTGCTTAAAACATTGCCATAAACAACCTTCGGGTATGCTATTTGGATATGAGTGCTGGTTTCAATGTTAAAGATGTTTTCTAAGGTCTTTGGGCACATGTCACGAGGTAAGGTTGTGGGCAGTTTTTGCACATGTTTGGAACTTGCCTTAGATTTTTTGTTATAATCTTTTGCGAATTCCAAGAATATGACCGATAAAGGCATCCATATTTGAACGCATCACAGGGCTTTTAATAGAAGTGACGCACAACCACACGCTTTTGTTATGCCTTCCTTATCAACAAAACTAGAGTGGTAAACCTATATGATCAGCACAGCTTGTCATTAACTGCAGCAGACTCAGAAATACAATGGTGCCTGATCAAAAAAATAATAAGAATAATTTAGGGGCTAACTATAGATTATGGTTCCGTTAGGGTGGCTTTGGAGATGAAATTAACTCAAGACTTGACAAAAAAAGCGACAAAAACAGCTGAGAGAAAATATATATCACGAACACTTCCCTTAGAATGATGGATAATGTGCACTCACTCAACACTTAACTCACAACATCAAGAGCACAACAAATAAACATCTAAACACTTGGGTAAGACGGTTTAACTATGAAACATGGCAAATATTGAAGGTTTTCTGGGTTCTTTCCAGGCATTACGACCCACATGTATGGACCATTTTGATAGGCTAGCCCTTTCTTTTCAGGCCTTTTTTCCTTCATCCTTTTTCACACCTTGGTGGTATGGATGGCTATTGCAGCGTAAGCATGGCTGAAGGCAGCTATACTAGGTTCAGTCTTTCTACAAAGCATATAGCACCTCAACGTTGTTCTACTCCAACCATGAATTTGAGCATCTGAACCTCCTGTTATTCCCTCAAAACTGCCTTACTTAATGTGTTCTATTCAGGAAACCCTATTTTCATCCCTATTTACTTAATGCACCCTGTTTTCAGTCGACTTGGAGAAGATTCTATCTTAATTCCTTCCCTGTGACATTGGTCTCCCTTGAGGTAAATGTCACACATTTTTTAAGCTTCAAGCAAACAGGTATGGAAACAAAGAAACATCAAGTACCGAAAATCCAGATACTAGTGGTCACATTCTGCTTGTCCCTCCAAACGACTCACTCAATTCTATAACCACTGGCCTAGTTCTCTATCTGTAGTTTTACGCACAAGTGACTCTCCTGACATGACAGTTGCGCCTGAGATTCTAAATGGAACCACTTATAAACAAGGGAAAGATCTTGCAAGATTCTCTAAAATCTAGGAACACAAAGGGGACAGACGGTTTGTTGAAGGAACAAACGGAAAACCAAATGAAAAACCACGCTAGGACTGATACCAATTACCATGCTCACAGCTTGGCTCATACATTCTACTACCAACGAAAGCAAGCAGTATTCTTAACTCAGACCCTGCTGCTAAAGTTTGCGCAGAACAAAAGATTAGATATGCACATGTAAATGGTGTTAAGGTATACCATTTACCAAGGGAAGGAACAATTTCAGTCACGGATATCTGTCAGTTCCTGCATAATGCACCAAGATGACGTACATTTGGGAAGAATACTTTCAACCCCCAAATCTTCCACCCTACAATTTTTTATGGGTTGAAACAACACTAACAAAACTATCAAAGGTGGCATCTTGATGATGAAACCACGCCCAAATGTGAACTTAAGCCCACCACATTCTAAACCTGACATAATTTCGGATTCATAACTGCTCTCCCTCCCCTTCCCTCCTGAATTTTCCCTATCCAAACGCCACAATCGCTTTTTTTCCTCACCTCCCTTTCATCCCTCCCACCACCCCCACCCAAGTCTCGACTCTCGTCCCTTCCCCGCTATTTTTGCGTATACAACCACACTGTAAGTAAATAATTTACTGCACAACAATGTTTATGTAACCATCATCATTAACAAAACCTTGCATTTCTTAGCAATCTAAACCACGATCAAATTGTGTAATCACAATTCACAGCGAGTCGAAAAGTCGAAAAGAATCAACATTTCTCCAATCCATAGGTCACTAATCACACAATCAAGCAGAAAATTTTACCAATGTTCTACACAATTGATCAAAAACCCAACACAACAGCTCAAAAAAGATCACATTTTGAAAACCCAGATGATCAATTTTTTTGCAATTAACTTCATTTCATCACAAATTAACATAATTAAACAGATGGGTTTCCAATTTCTTACCATTTCTTCAAGTTTTCTGGGTAAGAATCACTGCAGAAGCTTCAATCAATCAATCTCACCAACTCCAGTAATCTGTACATAAAAAATTACATGATTATTAATAACATATTTCATATAATAATTGCAAATCATGGTAAAAATGTATTGATTTTGCACAAAGTATGATGAATTTTACCTTTGATTTGATATTGCAACTGTTAATTAACTTTGGTTTTGCTGATAATTTGTTGGCTTCTTCTTCCAAGTTCGTTGGCCGTTGGCTTCAAAGATACGTTTAATTGACTCATACATGATGGGCCTGGACCAAACTTCGGCTTGTTGGGTCCCGGGAAGATATGAAACCCGATCGATTAGTACTCTTTCCGTTTCCTTGGATGGTTTAAATTTTAACGTTCGGTTTGGATTCGTTTCATATACAAACGTTAACTGTACAAAAGAAATGAGACAGTATCGGTGGCGCAAATGCATATTATTAAGTTGGCTAGAAAGCCATGGAGGCGATTTTGACGCTGTCAGATCGTCACATCCTAAAGGGTTAAAACTTTAACACGAGACAAACTAATAATCTAATATTTCTATATGGACAATCTATGCTTTGATTGTGTGAGTGAAATTCGTGCTGAACATTAAAAATTCGAGGAAATAAGAAAGTACTCGTGTTTGATTATGTGAGTGAAATTCGTGCTAAACATTAAAAATTCGAGAAAATAAGAGTATGACCAACAAGCACGAAATTGAAAGTGGACCATTATTCCGGTTGAGCAGAAGCCCAACGAATCCCACCTGGAAAAAATTGTTAAAACCAAATAATCTGTCAAAGTCCACGGCCCACAAAAGCTACCCTGGCTTCTGTCAATTTCACCCATCTAACAGCTTGCACTTCATGTGGCAAGCACATGCCGGAGTATATACTTCTTCAGAAAGATATTCCGATTTTTATTCGCAATCGTGATCGAGAAAATGTTTAGTTGTTTCGGTTAAATCACGGGAAATTATGATCAGTATTCAGTTACATAACGATTGTTTTGAGTCATAGACGACATAGTCATATACGTTATCTTCGTATTTTTAATGTTCATATAAGTTGAATCATCACTAACGTTTGCGCTACTCGTTCTATCTCAATACATCACTTGAGCTACCTTTCATACTAGTCTTAAATGGTTAATCACTCTACAAAATTAATCATATATACTACAATTTGTAAAACAAACATTTGTTAGTTGTAACACGGTTAGTTGATTAATGTTTCTTAGAAAGGAAGATTCAACGACTATTTTGTCTCATTCCTATTTTTTTTTTTTTGTGGTGTTTGTCTCATTCCTATTTGAGTATAGCGTAACAAAGACTGGTAGGAAATACACACGTTCTCCCTCATACATTCTGAATTTCTGACGTATGAGATTTATGCATTAAATATTTATTTGACCATTAACTATAATTAATACAGATGTTGTTTGTGTTGTTAAGATACTCGCATAATATCTTTAGTCATTGTCGATCCAACTTGTATATTACAAACTTTACTTTGCCATGAATGAGAAGCAACATCTGAATTTATAAATACTGCTTACCAAATCCCAGAGACAGACATGGAAGAAGCGACAGACAATCATACAAATTCTTGTGTGAAACCAAAAGCAGTCTCAATTTTCAAAATAAAGTTAACAATATGACTTTTTTCAATAAAATAAACGATAGAATTTTACCATGCAATGTCGGGGTGTTGCAAAACGGTTTTACCTTGATGCATGCTATGAGAGGGCTAACAAAGGTCGGTAACAAAAATGATTTTAACGCAAGCTTTAATTACAACACTATTTTACCAAACCGGAAATTCGAAGAAGAGAAGAAATCGAATCAATGTAAAAAAGATGGATAAGGGGGAAAATCCGAAATGTCCCTGTCCCTATCCTTGAACTAACAAGAACCTACAATCCTTAAAACTTCAGGACAGTAGGACATCAAAATGGTGTCCTTAATTTTAAGGGCCATCAGATTCTCACTAACTGAAGTGCATTACATATACCTGGATTTCTAGTACTAAAACAAATACTCAGGCCGAAAAAGAATGAGAAGATAGATAGATAGCTGTACAAGAGATTTCCTACCAGAATAGGGAGAATTGGGACTTGGTTATATTAGACTTGTGAATGAAGATGTCAGCATGTAAGGCAAGTTTGCTAGCGGCCCTCGTTGAGCTGCTAGTTCATGAAGATCCCTCACTATCTCGAACACTGCCTCGGGTTTTGCCAGTTTAAGGGCATTCTCTGACATTCTGTTGAGTTCATCTTGTTTGGTGCTGAACCATTCTGCGACTATTCTGGCCGTTTCCTTAGGACTTCGTGTGAAGACTCCTGCTCCGTTTTCTACCACGTAAGGTACATTGCCTTTCTCCTGAAGCATCCACGAGAAAAGGGTTAGAGTGATCAGATTTCGACTTGTCATCTGTCTCTTAGCAGATTACAAAACCTGAATCAAGCAATTTGCATCAAACATGCATGTCAGCTTACTTGTCCAGGAATGTAGTCGTTGAGAATGATCGGAAGTCCCCTGATCAATGCTTCTGCTATCGTGCCTGGTCCTGCCTGTTACAACAGACGAGCAGACATTTAATCTTAGGTCTTAAAAGGATTGCGCGTAACAAACACTAGCAAAAACACGAGCAAGTTGTTAATTTTACCTTTGTAATAATGCAATCACAGGTTCCCATCCATTTCTCCATTTGCTTCTCAAAACCTCGAACCTATAATTGTAAGGCATTGGTATCAAAATCAAATTACATAATGTTGTCTGTTGATCCGGTACAAGACTACAGATGATGAAACAGGTTAATTACCTTAACTGGGATTTTCCACTCTAGTGATTCAAGAGTGGAAGCTAAAGATTTGTTGCGGCCACAAATAATGATCATTTGCCCAATGGGTTTCCATAGCTGCTTGTCGAATAATGATTCTCCAAGAGCCAGGGCGGTCTTCTTTACAGGACCCATCCCTTCACCACCTCCCATTAGTAAAACAGCGGGCAAATGTGGATCCATGTCGAGCTCTACTCTCAGGTCATCCTGAAAGCACACGCGAAAATAAAAACAATCAGGGGCATTCTTCTTAAAGAGCATCAGCAGATCAGTAAAACAAAGTCTATCAGCTGAGTAAGATCATCAAATGTCCACCTTTGAGAGAACTGCATGGGCAAAAGAGGGTCTAACGGGCAAACCAAACACTCTAATTTGAGAATCCTCTAGGCCGTCTAAGGAAGCTCTCTTTGCAACTTCCTCTGAAGGGCAATAACATCTATTGACACCAGGATGAAACCTGAATACAGTATCTGAATGTCAGGAGTACAGTGTGACATATACGCTGCAGCTTTGTTTTCGAGTGAATTCCAACTTACCAAGTTGGATGGCAAGAGTTGAGGTCAGTGATAACAGTTACAAAGATAACTTTCTTCTGAAGTCCTTGCCATTTGAGTACCCAAAGCGGAATATGTTGCATAAGAGGATGAACACTAATGATTATGTCCGGCTTGTACTCCATTAAACCAGCCTCGACTTCCCTTCATCCAATTCAAAACGTTTCACTATCAATCATTTGCATTACTGGCAATGAACTAATGCACCAACTACCAGTCTACCACTCTACCAGACCTTTTTTCCCAAAAGACACATGATAATTTATCAATTAAAGATGAATACTATTCAATTGCGCTTGGCATTGTTTACCATAAACAGACATGATTTCAATCATTTATCATGTTCATCAAAGAAAAAGCCACATACATGATGCATATAATATCGAGTAACCCATATCAGAAGGTGCTCAGTATATCATTCAACTACATCGAAAGTTAGGACCTTTGATATGCCAAATTAGTCTAATCAAGAGATTGAAAGCAATGCCAAATATAAGATAGATTCTCAAGCATTTCATTACTTTTGTTGACATATTTTTCGACTAAGGAATCAGCAACCAGTCTTATCAGGGGACAGAAGAGCCAGCAGATGCCAAAGCATGATATAGACTGATAGATTCTTAAGGAATCAATTAACATTAACTAACGATAATCTTCCACGATTAAAGGAATCGACAAAAGGGCTTTCAGTAGAGATAATGAGATAGCGCGAATACACATACTTGGCATAGAAGGCGGCAATAGCAGCGAGGTACATGGAGTGAATCCATCTAGGTGAAGTACTGTGAAATGCAACCTTCCAAAGCTGTACATGCTTCACCATGAACTTGTACTGTCTTTCCATGTCATTCAACGGCCAACCAGTGTACTCTTTCCAGACATCCTTAATTATTATCTGGGACCACAACGTGCAAATCATCAACAAAACTTAAGACACACAACTTACACAACAAACTACATGACATTGTTTTTTTAACCTTTTTTTCTTGGTTTTTACAGAAGATGCATACAAATTTGCAATTTCAAAGAAACTCCTGTTTTTTACTTGCAAACAAAGAAGGAAATTTCAGCTTCTAAGCAAAATCTATGTGGGGCAAATTTTACAAAATTTGAAAGACAGTTTTTAAGAGATCATTTGAGTGAAGCAATCAATATGGTGTCGAAAATTGAGATTAAGATTTTCACCAAATTACAAGTTAATGACAATCATATCCATTCCATTCGAAATTTCGACAAGAAGAAAACATCAACTTTCATCTTTGTGTATACATATCAGAATGTGACCTTTACAGTTTACATAACCAGATTAAAACATCATATTTTCCCAAAGATTTGACAATTTTGACAACAAATTAACAGAAACAAAAACACAACCACCAGTCCACCACCAACGGGTCCGCTAACATTAATCAATCGTCTTTTGAAATCGTCATATATGTAAACTAAGTTTTGTGTAAGATCGTCCTACAAAAAGTTCAATTCCCATTTCCCAACGAAAATAATCACACAAAATTAACTCAAAAGTCAACAGAAACCTCCCAAAACAAACCAGCAGTAAAAAAAAAATCAATCATTTCCCAACTTAACATAAAATTACCCAAAACTACCACAAACCCATTAAAATCAACCACCAAATTAAACCTCTAAAACAAGAAAATTGAACCCAATTATCAACATGACTTAACCCAAAATTAACAAACCCATTAAAATTAATCACCAAATTACCCCTCCAAACCAAGAAATTAAAATTGAACCCAACAACGACAACGAACCAAGCCTTATACCCAAAAATGATTTGACGTCGACTAACATAAATCGTCACAAGAAAACCGAACCGAATAACAAAAAGAAAAGACATGACTCACATTGTATTCATCACCAAATTCCAATTTGAAAGAATCACGAATAGCTTCAGCAGAAGCACGATGACCACCACCAGTATCACTCATCAAAATCAAAACATTCTTACTTCTCTCTGCTCCAAGTTGGACCATCTCCATTGTGGACCCACCACCATCCTCATCATCATCATCTTCCATTGTATCATACGCCCCCATTGTACTTCTTCCTGATGATGGTAAATATGACCTTTTTTTACTGTTGGTAATATTATTATTATTATTTTTACTGTTGTTGTGATAATAGTAACTCCCAACTCTTGAGAAAACAGAGCTTAATGATGATGATCTTTTTGGACTAACCACCGACATCACCATCTCTGTGTATATATATACCCAACAAAAGAACACCACTTTCTCTACACTTGGTTTTATCCAACGGTCGAATTTGCTGGGGGTTTTTCTTGTTATTCGACCGCCGGAATTTGGGTATAATAAAGATGAAATCTTTGAGAAAATTATATCACCATGTTGTTATAAACTTATGAATTAATTATAGATTGAATTAAAGATTCAATCTTTATTGGTTTTTCTTGCTTTTTTTGTTAAATTATAACAACATATTATGAATTATGAAGTAAAGATTCAATCTTTATGGGTTTTTTTTGGGTTTTTTGGTTGAATTTGATGAAAGGAGGAAGAATATGAAGTGGGTTGAAATTATATGAAATGGGTAGTGAGAAATATGAAGAAAGATTTGGTCTTTAAATTGTTTTTTTTGGGTTTAATTGACCTATAATTTGGGCAAGAATTAAGCTTTTTTATTTGTGGGTTTTTTTAAAAGAAGAAGAGGATGCTTGGAATTATGCTGGGTATTTTTAATTTAATTTAATTTTTTTGGAGGGGAAGAAAATTCAAGTTTTTATAATAAAGGTGATGCGAAATATGGTTCAGAATGTTCTGCTGTAAAGATCCGAATCTTCTTATTGGCTCAACACAACAGAGAGTTTCAAGTGTAAGAAATTTGTGTTTTGTTTTGTTGTGCCCTAAAATTTTAATGATTTCTCCGAGTATAGTGGTTGTTCTTTCACTTTTTGGGCCACATCCTTTATTTTCGAGGCATAATTGGGAGTTTATTCCTTTGTGAATTATGATGGAGTTAGTGCAAATTGCTTAGTAGTGTATTTCTTTTAGTTGATGCCTCCGTTGTTTTAACGTTAGTAAATCAAAGTAGTAGAACGGATATTTTGGGAATCTAGTGTATACTGTATCATATTATGTCATATGTTGACTTTCGCAAGTGGAATCAAAGGTTAGCATGACCCCCTCAATTATTGATCTTCTCTGGGTTGGGAACTTGTTTAGTGTAGCGGCACCTACAGAATTTTTTTTCGGAATAGGGCTCAAAAAATAAATGTTAAACAAAATGGGTCGATTTTGAACTTATTCAACCTTATG
>JBBYHQ010258520.1:0-22598 GCA_038382645.1 Spergularia azorica
CACTCCAAAATCCAAAGCCGGAGAGAAGTTATGTAGATTTAGTTCTTGACTATATCCTGTGCTCACAATTAAGTAAGACAAAATGGGAACACAGTGGCTCATTATGTTGCGTGCTAGGATAGCTGGCCAGATATCCAAGAGACGATCCTTGTAGTATTCATTTTTATTGTGTGCATAGCTAAATGTATTTCAATGACCACATCTTAGCCATGAGTTCACTCCGCAGCAAGCCTGTACTTAACATGTCAAATATGCATCACATCGTCGAGTTTCATATATTCACAAAATTCAAACTTCTTGTACCAAAAAAAAAAACAAACAAAAAAACAAAATTCAAACTTCGGATATCATAAACAAAGTGATCCACTGTGGAACGCTCTGAATTTCTTTTCGCCTTTAAATTGGTCGCTTACCTTCACTTTTTTCGTAAAGACCGGATAAAATTGCATTCAGTAATTCAGATTCCCAAATATTGAGTATACTTTATAACAATTTAACTTCAGAAAATGAAGCCAAGGATATTAAAAAAAAAAAGAAAGGAGTTAGATACTTACTCTGTGTGGCCATATCATTTGATTTTGGTATCTCGCTCGCAGTAAACGTCAATGACATTGCCTGGATTCTAAAAGAATATAAAGAGCCATGTCGAAACCAAATTAAATTAGGTGCCACAGGAGTAAAAGTCGCCTCTTGCGGAAGATGGCATACTTATGATCACTTAAAATATATGAAGTAAAAAACTTACTATCAGATGGTTGTGAAGGTGAAACTGTCTGTCGTCTACGTTGAGACCTCTACATCTGCAGGTGAGAAACACAAATAGGTCTAGAGGATTATGCTCAAGAAATTAATTTAATACTTGACCCTTCGTTAGGGTCTTTTGTTAAATCCAAACTTTACTCTTCTAGCTTATTCTTTCAAGTGTTGTCAGTATAAGGCATCTGATAGGTTTAATGACTTCATGGTTTTCTGACAGGCAGTCATGGTGATTCAGATATGCTGAACTTGGACAAGGTTAAACCTAATACTCACTTCATCTCATTCTCTTTTCTTCTTGTTGGTTAGCAAATGTGTGGATTCAGTACCTTTTCTTTTTGATCTCAAATTCTGCCACAAGACACCTGCTGGCCAACATATTTAGACTTCCTAAGACATTCAAGTTGAATCGTCAATGGATTGCTAAATGTTGATATACAATATGGATTCACAAGGATGGACTACTCTTGGAGCACATATTGTGGACTTGAGACCCTTCCGCGTTTTTTGGGACTAAGGATGACTATACCTGATGAGTCCCATAGTCAAATTACAAGTACTCAAAAGCGTAGAAGTTGATCTTTACTACCTTAGAGAAATTGATGTAATGTAAAGAATCACGCCATTTGGTAATTGAATTGCCCGCAGAAGACTTGAATCCACCCTAAAATCATTCTTTCCAGCAGTAAACTACTTGTTCAGAAGCTTGTAAACTACTTGATCTGTAATATGTTATGTTGATTAAGATCATTCTTTCCCAAGCTTGTAAACTACTTGTTCAGAAGCTTGTACTTACGTGTGATCATATCTCAAAAGAAATTGAAGCGGAAAAAGATCGTATGCATTACAAGCGTCAGGAGATCGAGTCCCTCAAAACCCTCTCTTCAGATATTCAGTCCAGAAGGGCTCTTATTGACAGTAAGCTTGCTGCAATCCGAAATACAGTTAACAGCATCATTTCATCAATTGCTTACTTTAAACAGCGAGAAGTTAGAGCAAAGGCCAGAGTTGATGCTTCAGTGTCGTTATTCAACCAAAAGAAAGAAGATCTCGCGCGACTTCAGGTACACAGTGATAAACTCAGTGCCAAGAAAAGAGAGATTCAAGGAACTGAAGCTGAAATAAGGAACAATCTGTTGTGCTTGAAAGCGAAGCTAGAAGAAGAGAACCAAAGACTACAAAATGAAAGGGTTCTATTTTCCATAGACAATGTTCAGAGAAATGAAAATCCATCGGCACAGAGCAACTGGAAATCAGGCAGTAAGGCAACTGAACTGTCAAAATCCGAGGAACAGAAAACGAAACTGCAAAATGAGATCACAGTGCAGGGAAAAGCTTGGTGCCGTAAAGGAGAATGTCGAAAATTTGAATGTAAAGCGTCAAAAGCTTAACAGTGAGATTCAGATTGCAGATCTTGAGATGCAAAAGGCTGCAAAACTTATGCAGGAAACAGAGCTTGGCCTACAGAATGTGATTGGTGAAAATGAGGCGGTACTGGAGGCAAAACAGCTTGGGGAAATGGAGGTTGATGCCCTGGTAGCTGAATACCAGCATTGTCATACTTGAAGAAGACGTGTACACGATGTCGATAAAGTTGGAGATAGTAGGGTCAGAAAGATCCGAAATTGTGAAGACAGCAACCCAATTCTTGCATGGAAATGAATGCCAAACGGGCCTGCCATCTGAAAAGATGCGACGAGAGCTGGAGAATGTTCAGAACATAGTTCAAGAAGCCAGCATTTGTGTGTGCAGAAATATGAAGTAGACAGCCCAGCCATTTTGCCTGTCAATCCCTGCAGAGTTCATTAGATCGAAAATTGCATGCAGCAGATCTCTCGACTGTCATGCCAGATTTATGTCATCACTGATTTCCGTGTAGTATATTAAGAGGCTAGAATGTAAGAATCTGGAGTATAATGTAATTCAAAGATCTTGGTCGCGATAAATTAATGACAATGACACAGCTTCTGGTATCTGATGTTATAGAAACAGATGTAAACACTAAGCAGAAATTAATTCTTTGCGGAAGAAACTCGACTCGTGTTTGGAGTAGAAAGAGAATCTGGATAGGTGATTGTCCCTTGAAACTATTTGGAGTAACAATTTGATTAGTAGATGTTATCCATTATGTTGTCGTGAAGCACATTATCTGTAGGTTTAGAAAACCACAGATTTAACTATAACACTGATGACAAGCATCATAGAACGGAAATCAATGGCGAAAAGTTGAGTTAATCATCAGTTGAAGTTTCAACTGACAATGAAGTGATCTAGCAATTCCTTATCAAACAGTGTTTCAAGCATTGAGGCAAATGACAGATTTACATAATGCACAGGAGACAGATGATTGGAAGAGGAAGCTTTCATCCACCTTCCTTAACAAGGCTTCTGGAGTACGAAAAATCTGAATGCTGAGCAAATCTTTGTGAGACTGACGAACTTGATCATTCATATTGAAAAAAATTTAGTTAAATAGGTTGCAAAAATAAATTTTAATTGTATGAATCTATAATAGTTATACTGAAAATGAAAGCTGACAACAGAAAACTGAAAACCACTTTTTCTGGTTTTCAAAAACGGGACTTTGGTTTTAAAAAAAAAACTGAAAACTGAAAACATAAACGATACCAAACAGGTTAGATTGTAAGAAAACCAAATTGTTTGGGTTTGTAATGGATTCGAATCCTCATATCCCAGCAACATCAGCTACTCATGGATAACTTCTTTTTTTCTTGAACTTGATATCTTTATAAGAATGATCACCATTTCAATTAGCTTTTGAAATATGAGTACATTGAGTAGCATGTGCTCTTGCTGAAGTCGGTTTAATAGACAAAATACTCACCAGGGCTTCTATACTTATGGATTTCATATGTTGTAATAGTTCGATAAAATTTTGGATTATGTTGGATGTGTTTCGCACAAGGTGGTTTCGGAAAAGTTCTGTGTCTTTAGTGGTGAAATACCTGTTTAAAATGCCGACGAAGACAAAACTCTTTTTCCCCAAACAATTTGAATTATTCATCTCACAACATAAAAAAAAAAAACAATTTGAATTATTAACATCTAAATCCACATCAAACATTGACATATCCAAACCCCAAAACCAACCCAACCTAACCCAGCCAATCACTATTAACAATAACAGCCCAAAAAACCCATCACCCTATATATCACAATTCCTTTTCTTTTTTCTTCTTAAAAAAAACGTCACTCACAAGCCACATCCATATTACACACTTGTCCATCCAACTTATCTGCTAAATCCAATAAGTTTCTCGTACTAAAACTTAAAATCAATCTCATGATCGTCATATATACCTACAGTCTCAATTATAAATACAAATGGATTTTCAACAACGGTATAGGGGTATTTAGAGTGGTGTTTATTGGTTTGACGATTAATCTCGTTTTAAACCACAACACAATCTAGTAGTATGAATTGTCTGATTGAGGTATTTGATAAACTTGGCCGATTGGAAAAGAAATCCTAACTGGTGTGGTTAAATTGCGTCCATTTATGTGTCGCTTGGGAATACATAATGACTCGTAGCGTAGTGCTAAATGGAACGAATTCTTGAGGATTGTTGAGGTTAAACTCTTTTCCGACTCATTTAGGGGTTATTTTTATTTTAACTTTTAGGTTTCAAAGGTTCACCACGCCTTTATCTTTTTGAATCTCGTTCAGTGCACGTTGACGTTGATTAAGCTTTGTCTATTTAAGTTTTTTTCAAGGTAGTGGCGATGGTTTAATTAAGATAGAGTGGCATAGACACTAGTTATAAAATTAGGTGGAATATAAATGATAAATTGTTGGGGAATAATGGCTATTATTAAACGATTTATAGGTACTGGAGATTGTGTTATGGTTTAGACCCAGGAGTATTTGCTCAGCCATACACCTACTGTGGTTGGGAATCCACGCATTTTCGTTACTGAGATTGTAGGTAGCTATGACGGTTAAACGATTAACTTTGAACTTATGTACGAAAAAGTGACGGGATATTACCAAACAATAATGTGTTTTGGTGGTGACTGGTATGAAGTTAAAAAGTCAAGACAACTGATAGAATGAGCTACAAAATTACAGTTATAGGGAAATTATACAAAATGTGGAGATGATGACGAAGTCCGGGGGATGAATAAAACAACGTATTTGGTAAGGTTATCAAATGTTGTGTATGCCTTTTATGGGTTGGCTAAAAACCCTAAAAACATCAAATTGTTTTGGTTGTTGTGTTTGCACATTCCGGAAGCCAGGGGGTGCTCATTTGTGCATGATTTCATAAGCACTCACATGGTAGAAGATGAATTAATGAGATATTTGATAAACTTGGCCAATAGGAAAAAAGAAATTCAAACTAGTGAGACTAATAAATTACATCCATTTATGCATAGCGGGAAAACATAATGACACATAGCGTAGCGCTAAATGGAACGAATTGTTAAGGATTGTTGATGTTAAACTTGTAACACCCCGACTCATCGCCTGAACCGGAAGTAGTCACCTATGGAAGCTTGCATTTATAAATTCACAGATAAACTATATTTTTTCATATGTTATATAATGTTCAACATGTGACATTTATGTGTATAGTGTAGTATCAATCTAACAATGTACTTTTTTATTTGTAACCAGTATAATTGATACAAATAAGGAGCCCGGGCGTGGAACGGGCACGCAAACTAGTATATTATAGAAGCTGAGTACAGCTCTTAATTGATAAACACTCGGCACATCCTATTGGATTGAATTAAGTAATTGTTATTGATTATTAAGATATGGAAATACATATACTAGTATATATATAAAATATTAAATATTTAAACAATGATAAGGAAAATTAATAAACAGTATAAATATTATAATTAGTTGAAAATTTAAACAATTAACTTAAATAGAAAAATGAAAGTTAGAATATCTGTTAAGAGTAGAAAATATGAAATGATTGAACTAATCAAAATTATTTCCGATCTATACAAAGTATATGATTCTTACATTTGACGCGAACAATTAGAATAAATAATACTCTAAAAGGACAAAATGTTAGACTCTTTTTATATCGACACATCTGAAGGGTATTTTTTTCATAGGTTAAACAATGTTTAATACGTGACATTTATGTGTACCGTCTAACAAAAAGAAAAGTTTATTTTTTTGTGAAACGAGTATAAATGATGTAAATAAGTAGCCCGGGCGTGACCCGGGACGGCAAACTAGTAAAGAAAAAAAGGTGACCCACAAAAGATTGGCACCAAAAATGTCAATAGAAAATCACCCACGAACGACAACACCAATAACAGTCAGCTTGCAGAAAGTTGAAGCCGACGCAATCCCCGAACGAACCCACCCTGTCAACACCTTTCGTCGGCCAAGGTAAGAGGCCGCCCACTCGAACTCGTAAGGACGGCTCGAACAGACGGTGACGACGGAGGCAAGCGATCTATGGTGTAGGTGTATTATCGGAAAGGGTGAAGTGAGGCCTGGCAGCGGAGATCGATCCAACTCGGTGTAATCAACTCGGTAGTCGATTATCGAGACTCTTGTAGCCGCGGTTAGGGGCGGTTGTTGGTGACGGTGTTGGCTCGGCGGCGGCCTAATGTTTTGATCGATCCCTACTTTCTGGGTTTGATCTACATCTAAATCCACATCAAACATTAGACAATATCCAAACCCCATACTCCCAAGTCCCAAGTCCCGAACCCAACCCAATCACTATAAAACTATAACAGCCCAATAAACTCGTCCACCCTATATATCACAACTCCTTTTCTTATTTCTTAAAAAACGTCACCCACAAGCCACATCCACCGTACACACTTGTCCATCCAACTTATCAACAACAACCTCCTCCCTCTCTCCCCAAACCCAAACCAAACACCCTTCCCTCCTCTTCTTCTCCTTCTTCATCATCAATCTTCATCTTCAAGCTTCATCATCCTCACTTCCCACTGCTACACCCTACCCACCCCCCCCCCTCCAAAAAATAACCTCCCTCCATAAAACAAGGACCAAACGGCAAAAAAAAAATAAAAAAAAATCAAACAACACAAATGTACACACAACAAAAAAAATCCCCAAATAATCTCAATCAAATCCCTAAATATAGCAACTGGGTAATTTCCCCAGAAAATCAAAAATAAATCAAAAAAATCAAATTGGGTTTTTAATTTCCCCCCCTCCAAAAAATAATGATCCGTCGTATGTTTCAACAACATCATCCTCATCAATCTTCATACTACATCCTCTTCCCAATCTCTCTCCTCCTCTTAACTCTCCCTCTCACCCTCCTCTTCTTCTACCCTCCTCATTTTCTCTCTCCTCCACGTCAGCTCCCCATCCCTTCTTCCGACGAACTTTCCGATCTTACCCTTTTCAACCGCGCCCTCTCCTCCGCCGTCCGATCCCCTCGCTCTTATAACCGTCTCGGGTCCCACAACCCGACTTTCAAGATCGCTTTCTTGTTCCTCACCAATTCCGATCTCTTCTTCTCCCCGTTGTGGGCCCGCTTCTTTAATTCTACTTCTGAGAATTATTATAATATTTATATCCACGCTGACCCGGATACCCGTGTATCCGACCCGGGTGGCGTGTTTGCGAACCGGTTTATTAAGTCAAAGCATACGGAGCGGTCGTCGGCGACGCTGATATCCGCTGCGATACGGTTGATTGCTACGGCGGTGTTAGACGATCCGTTGAATAGTTACTTTGCGTTGCTGTCACAGTCTTGCGTGCCGTTACATTCGTTCCGTTACGTGTACAACACGATTTTCGACTCGTCGGGCGGGTCTTCTACGGCGCCGTTTCGACAATTTGCGACGACGTTTTGGCCGACGAAGACCCGCCGTCGATCAAAGAGCTTCATCGAGATTCTCGCCAATGAGAGCACGCTCCCGTCTCGCTACGTGGCGAGAGGGAAAGACGTAATGTTACCGGAGGTACCGTATGATAAATTCCGGGTCGGGTCGCAATTCTTTGTGTTGAAGAAGAAGCACGCGTTGATGGTGTTGAAGGAGAGAAAATTGTGGAGGAAGTTTCGTTTGCCGTGTTATAAAGTCGAGTCTTGTTACCCGGAAGAGCATTATTTTCCGACGTATTTGGATATGGAGGATCCGGGTGAATGTACACGGTATACGGTGACCCGGGTTAATTGGACGGATAGTGTTGATGGGCACCCGCATTTGTACCGACCGCCCGAGGTGTCGGCTGAGCTTATTTATACTCTTCGGAAGAGTAATTTTAGTCATGATTATTTGTTTGCAAGGAAGTTTTCGCCCGATTCTCTTGAGCCTTTGATAGATTTGGCTGAAAGTGTGTTGTTCAAGGACTAAAAAGATTGGGTCTTTCTTCAATCTGGTGAGTTTATATGATTATTAATTCGATTTTTTCGAGTTTTGGTTTGATTAATTTGGATCTATTTTGGGTGTTGTATTGCATTGTTGTTGGTATTATGATGTTTGGGTGTGTAATTGGGTTTGATTTAGGTGTGAAAATGTGAATTTTAGTTGATGATTTTGGTTGAGTTGATCAATTTTGGAAAATTAGAAGTGTAATTAGGTGATTAATTTGGGTTTGATCTTGGGTTAGAATGGCATTTTAGGTGATGATTTCAAGGCGAAATGTTGGATTTGATCAGTTGAATTAATTAGTTATCAGATTCATGATTAGCACTGTCCTAATTAGCAATCTCATGTACTGAACATGTGTGTATTTCTGGAATGCTGCTTGATATTCGTGTTAGCCGACCCCTAATCATTTTCGTGCTAATAGGCTTGGTTGTCGTTGTTGTCGTTCTTTGGCTATATGGCTCAGTGTTCAGTGTTTAGAGGTCTGTATGTATGACTTAGAGATAGAGCTTGATTATTTAGAAAGTCGAAATATCGAAATGTCGGTCGCAGCTACAGCTTCGGGTTTGTAGCCTTGGGTCCTTATCAATTCACGGCATTGGATTGTGTTGTACAGCAAGCAAGCTGTCATCTTGCAATCATTGGATTAAAATGATGAGTATTTTGTATGATTGTAGAGTGGATTTTATGGAGTAACACTGTATGGTCTATAAATGTTGGTTTTACTGCTCATGTGTAGGCCAGTTGATGTATTAGTTTTCCCCATTTTTGGTTACTTGAACAAGTGATGATTCATTGATTCTTTAGCTCGCTTTGTTCTTTCCATGTTATAGTAATTAGTAAGGCCTTTTTATGTTATGTGCCGCAAGTTTAGAATCTCGTTCTTCTTTGTTGGCGTTTTTAAGAAAATAAACATGCTTATGTTATGTTATCTGAGTTTATTGTATTGGTTGATTTTGTCAGGTTTGGATTTCTCTTTCTTGTAAAGGCGAGGTTATCTGTTGTAAGACCTGGAAAATCCCACGCCTTTTGGGCTTCGCTGCTCACTACTCGTATGTTGCAGCGCATCAAGCACAGAATCAACTACTGAACTGTACTGCTAGTATGCTGGTATGCTGCTCATGATCTCTACATTTGCTCTAGAACACGAAGATAACAGTTATTTTGACGCATTTTAGCTGTTAAGAGGGGCGGGTCTTTCTGTACATAAATGGTTAAGGTATCGCTGTACTATATATCATACCTGAGTAGCGTGAATATCCGAGAGAGCAAAAGGAGCTATCGAGCTCCATTCATGTCTAGTAGAATTCGATTGTACCTTCGAGAATGTGTATCATTGTTATATGACCTTGTTCTAAAGAGCTCAGTATGGGCAGCATAAATCAGTGCTCCAAAACAGCCCTGCTTTGCCTCTTTTTTCTATGTGAAAGCTCTTTTCTTTTTGACTTCTTTTTCTCTGTGGTCGCTGGTTCAACATTCTTGACTCTTTTTTTTGTCGCGAATTATCGCTAATTATTGTTTAAACAGATTTATTCTTTCGCCAACAACTTGATTAGTAGGTTGAGGTTTATTCAAGTAGGTTTATAAAAGTGCAAAAGTTCCTTTCTTTATCCTCTTAATTGTTTCAATCAGAATAATTCTATGATCAATTTGCTGATCTACTCTTTTGAATGTACCCTACCTACGTCATATGATATTACTTGATGTTTTGTTGTATTCAGATACCATAGCCAAGTGTGTGAAGATTAGTGTCTGTTGTTATCATATTAATGAACATTTATGTTTAAGTGGTTATGTGAAAACAAAGTTTGATGGATACTGTTTTTTTAATCTGATTACTTGAGAAATCAGACTTGTACTCCAGCAGGAGGGCGGTGAGCGGGTGACACTACATCCCGGGGGGCGGGAGGGCGGTGAGCCAGTCAGCCAGTGCCTCTGTGGTGGGGATCGGGGTAGGGGTATTGGGCTGTTTAATGTGGAGAAAATGTGGTTTGTTCCGAATTAGAAGCTCATTTGCCCCCTTGTGTTTCTTATGACTCGTAGAATCGTAGTTATTACTTGCCTTTGGTGCCATAAAAGTTGTCGGAAGAGCATGAGTTCCTCCGTTCCCTTAGATTACTAGCGTTTGGTTTAAACCCTTGGATAATCAAGCATAAAGTGTATTTGGTTAGAATCAGGATACACTGTCATTTTAAAGTCTGGTTAGTCATTAGTGGTTAGACTGTTTAAGAGTGCCGACACTTTGGAGAAACATACAAAGAAATCTTGTAACATACAGACCAGAATAGTAAATTATGTGATTACAACAGTTTGTCTGCATCAAAATGTCACCAATTAAGATAATGCAGTAAGTTGCACGACAATGAAAAGTAGGCCTCGACAAATCCACAAGGAAACAAGAAAAAAAGGTAACGTATGTTTGAATTTTGGCATCGTTTGGTCACTGGTGACTTACTGAACCTGATGATTATGAGATCGATCATTTAGGCGTTCCAACGAATTTTGGTGAATTATGTGTGACCGAGTTACTATTAGGTTGGAGTCTGTCATCGAGTTGTAACACAAGATTTTTTATGCCACCATATTCGGGAATGTGTGATCTTTGCTCGGTTTTGAGACATTGGTAATCAACTGTTCGTACATAATAAGTTTGTATACAACGTTACATTGAGAAATCGTACAGTTTATGTTGATGGCTGTAGAAAATTCTCAAAGGCGTTGTTGCCTCGTGTAGGAACATGTGAATTGAACATGAATTTGGTACTTAAATGCGATGTACACCACAGCAAACACCTGCAATTCAATATGCCACGCTGTATAAACTTAGCTTCATTAATACATTTCATATGGACCGTTGACAGATTGCATCATCTTAAATTATTCAATGTATACCACCATGTGTTCCCTGGTCCATTTCTTAGATCTTCTTCAACAACAGTCGTGTAACGTTTTGTGATGAGAGTCAAGTTATTATTACTTGACTACTTGTGGGTGCCGTATTAAAACGAGGATTGCTACATATAGCACCGTGTAATATCGGAAACTGTCCACATGTAGACAGATGCATTTTCGGCCTGGACTCTGCCACTTTAGGACAAAATGTCCATATTTCTTCTATGTGCATTGTCACTAAGATACGTATAGTATTACTATATCGAAATTAGAGATGGCTTAATGTTGTTGTCTTCAATGTTTCATGTCTTTTTACGTTAAGTGAGTAAGTGACCATTTCCCAAGGATAATGTTTGATATAACAAGCTTATCTCAAGGTAGATTTATCGGTTTCCATCTACAATAGGTGGTGGGTACTGGGTAGCAGTTCGACACATCAAAAAGAAAATATAAAGAAAACTCAAAAAGTGCAAATCTTAAGTTCTCTGGTTCTCGATTTCCCCTTGAACATGTCAGTCAATGAACCTCGTAGTGTTGTCCTTGGGAACTCATGATAACGATTATACCTCGTACTAAAGATTTGTATCTCAATTAGCCTATATCAGTGTTTTCATAAACTCATAATGACTCGTAAATTCTTACTCCGTGATAAACATTATCACTAATATTGAAGATTCATGTCTCATATTACTCGTATTAGTCGAATATACCACGAGTCACAATGACATAGTAATACGAGTATCGACTATCGAGTCACAAATGCTACTTTTAAATGACTTGTTAGTGAAGCTAGCAGATGACATCTTCACACACGTGAATTAAAATTTCCCCATTCCCTTGATTGAGCCCGAGGCTTTAGTTGATGGCCTGGCTGTTGGGTGACGGGTCAACAAAACAACGCGGAAGCAACCAACCCAAATAATGTACACAAAAACTGCGCTGGTTGGTAAACCTTATCATAGCTGTAGCTTTTTAGGAAATCTCAACTTTAGCCAAAAAAAAAAAAAAAAAAGATAAGGAAGAGTGAATCTTACACAAAAAAAAATATGTGCACTAGAATGTTTTGGACCAATTATTTATGACAATAGTATTCTTGTAAAGAATAATGAATGTAGTATTGTAAAGAAACAGAAAATCTATGATGTTGTATGAAAACTTCCGTCTCAGATTGCTCAGCTGTTGTTCATGAAAAGTAACTCTTGTTAATCAGGGAAACCGATTCTCCGGTGCAGAAACTATACACATCTCGCTCACTGTACCATGTCGCGATGCTTCAGCTTGTAGTTTTATCATGGTACACTTCACTCAGGCATAGTGCAAGAGCAGTTTGCAAAGGGCGGGCATGGGAGGGTTTGAAGGGAATTCAAGAAGATACGTTAGTGATGCTAAAGTAGACTGTTTTCTGATGATAACCATTCATCGCGTAATCAACTTGAAAATGACCTAACTGTGATTTGAAACGTAGACCATATCCGATACCAACACCTGTTCCTGGTTTACCGTGTCTCAAAGCTGGGTTTCCTACCAATATAAAACGCGATACATGAGTGAAATTGTCAGTGCCATTGTGGAAGTTACAGTTAGCAGTCGTAATCTTGCCAAACTAAACTAATGTTGCTCAATTCAAGCTTTAGGAAATGGCATAACTGGCATCATAATGTATATAAGGCTTTTGGCAAAAGAGTTAAAATGCTTCAGGGTAGGCTGATCTTACCAGGAACAAGGTGCCCAGAACGGAGATCAGACCCGTAATCCATGAAGATCGCACCTTCCAACATCTTGCTCTGGAGACAAACAACAACAGGTGATGATACAGAGATTAATTTATTGAAATACACTCATATACCCTCATGCATTCAGTATCGAAATTTAAAATCACACATGTATCCATACAAAATTGACAAGTACGAGTACAATTTGGGTGGTAAAGCAGCAGGTTTTGTCTTTCACAGTAAAAGTTCCAGTGGGGCAGGTAAAGAAGTTACAACCTTCGAACTGAATAGTCTGAGTACGATTAAGTGGGCAAGAGAGCTGCTCATTGTCTTTGAGTTCAGAGACAGTGGACATCCCTGCCCTTTTCTCTCCCATAGGATTGACAAGGCAGCAGTCCAGGTTCACCTGGCAACTAACACATCTTACTCACTATCTTGAAGCATTTATCACCGGTAGCATCAAGTAAGCATTTGCCAAACTCATCGCTGATCACTACTCACTACATAAACATGATAGCATCATTGAAGATTCCACATGCTTCTATTTTTTTTTGAGGTCATCGACATACGTAATTTTACTAAAGCATGAAAGCTACAAATTCAGTAACATCAATGGTTAAAAGGAACAGCAAGGGAACCCTCTCAAAAACACAAGTGTGGGCATGAATGTAGATGTATACCAAGGGGAAAGTCAATTCACTGTTAGCAACCAAACAAGATCTTCCAGTTCCAACACCACCCTCGCCATAGCCCCGAACACTACCAAGTCCACCAATCGCAAATGCTTGGTAGGGAGCCATATCTCCTACAATGGAACCTCCTCTGACACTGTAAAGGAATAGATAAAAGAAAGATGAGAATGATACAAAGAGCTGAAATGTAGAAGTTTTGATGACTTCAAGTAATCTTAATTTAAAAGCATCAAGTGTCATGTAAAGGAACTCAGTTTATCACAGAGGAACAGTACCTAAAATGGGATGCTTTAAATTAATGTGATAGATCTGACCGATACAAGAGGGATGATACAACTAGTCAACACTCAATACCACCATGTGGGTTGAAGGAAATTATTTAACTATTCTGGGCACCGTTTCATAAATGGGAAAACAGACGGACAAAAAAATGTTGGAAACGCTACTAAATTGAGTCAACACATCGCCAAAGAGAAGATGAACCCAGCCTCCCTAGAAAACAAACCAGAAGACATCACTAACATAGCCCCCTGGCAAAACAAACTCATTATCGTCATAATCCCACTTTGCAAAGGTTTTTGTCAAACACGTGGATTTGGATATGTCGCACAACCAAATCTCAGTCAGTAAGAGCATCACACTCTCTGCACAGTTCATAAACTGCTGCAGCCAAAGCAGCTCGCGTAAATTTGACAATATCCCCTTACCACAAGTCCATGACACTGGCTCAAAAAACTCCAAGGCCCTCTTTGTAAAAGAACAGGAAATGAGAGGTGCAAGATTGTTTGCGAGTGTGACTGACAGAATAGACACAAGCCATGCTGCAACTAGATACTTTGTAATTCATAAGCAAAGGTTGTCCAGACACAAAATTATTTGATGTCATGGCAAATCCGCTATCATGAACTAAGCGGCTCCAAAAGCTCCTACTTTGATGTACCCGAAATGAAATCATAAACTGGGTAGCAAATGTTCCTTGGGTAGTCCAGGAGTCAAGATATACTTGAACATTGCCTCTCCCTCCAGGCTCCGGCCAGGCTTACAATTTCATCTCCGATCCCAAAGGTTCTTCCAACTCACCAAATCAGTGAAGTTAAGTCATATCATGCATTGCAAGACTGTAGTTTGTAAGATCTAATGCGTTGCAAGCACAACCACAGGACAAACTCCCAGAAGTCTGGGTGATAAGGTTTATTCCAGCTCGAAAGCTCCTTGGTGTTCAAACCAGTCCCAATTTACCATACACTGTCTAATAGTTCCTGTAGTGCCGGCCCGAATGTTGACACGTGCTTCTAACTCACAATTTCCTTAAGCCAAATTAACTTAAGCCCCAATATCAATCATACCATTTCACAATAAAATTGATCATATTGACACATTGTAAGATTCTCTGAATAGAACTTTTATCGTCCCTAGAGAATAACAACATATTGTCTGTACTTATTATGTGAGACAGTTTGAGCCCCCCTCTGGTGGACTACATACCCCTCATTTTTTAATAAACTCTCCAGCATTCTAGACTCATCATTCAACTTCCATGCATAAGACAAAGAGTAAAGTGACACTGAATCACCCTGCCTCAGCCGTTTCTACTGCCAAATAACCCACATAAGATCCTTCAAAATTGACAGAGAACATTGTCGTAGGCAAACAAACCATAAATCACTCAATAGAAGTTTAGGGGAAACCCACCCCACTCAAAGTTAAACCTAGGAACTCTCAATTAAGAATTCTACATCTTCTTAATGTCACAATTAAATCATGGCTTTCACAGAAACATTGTGCCAACCGTAATGTTTTACCAGTTCCCAAGCAAGTAGCGTATTATCAAAAATATTGCTAACTCCGATGAAAGCGGATTGTTCATTTTCCACTAACCAGTAACCATTCAAACCCATGCACATTAATCTTACTGATGAATTTAAGCATGACGCTACAAATTGACTGATCAGAGGATCAAAGCTGGCCTAGGGGTTAGGAAATTAACCTGTTTGGGGTTTGTGCAAGTTCGAGTCCTCATCCCTACCCCTGCAGCATTAGCTGCTCCTATGTACCCAAAAAAAAGAAAGGCTGGCATCAGCAGGAGTATCCTCTTTAGGCATGACGGGTAACAATGTAGGACTTTTCGATAACTGACCTGTAAAGAAGAAATCTTCTACAGAAGAGCACAGTCCCAACCAACAATTTCCCATGCTCGCGTAAAGAAACAACGCTGAAACTCATCAGCTCCAGGCACTTAATTATCATGAATGGACCAAAGAGCTCTTACAATATACACAAGAGAGACATCGGCATTCTTAGAGTCCCTATCTCCAGGGCTGATTGATGGCCTCGTAGCAATATGACGACATTTGAACTACATGTGTAGGTATCTGTTTTCTAACCTGATTATGATGGAACACAAAATCTCAACTCCTTATGTTTGCATATCCCTCAGCCCTACTTTGGTTTTTCTTTTTATTTCTTTCTTAAAGGGAATCTTTTTTCGGTAACTAAATTGAAGATGCAAATGAGGAAAGATAGTCCTTACAGTTTAAAGGTTTCTTCTACTCCTAGTTTATATTGTGTGCGCACACATTTGTACAAGAAAGAGTGTACATTACACAAGGTGTCAAGGAATAGATATTAGGCGATGTTAGAATGCGTCGAAAGAGAATTCTTACCTTGTCAAGAGAAAAGCAGGTCCAAGTTTGAGACCCTTCGTCCCAACAAATTGGAAGCGGTTAAAAACAAGCCACTTAGACAGAACAGGAATGCCTTGTTCTATTTGAAGGCTAAACTGCAAAGGAAAACAAATTTCTATTCAATGACATGTCGGCAAAACTCAGATCCCCACTTGACAAGGGAATACAGTGAGAATTTCAGATATTAAGGTAGGAATGTTACTCGACTGAAAAAATTATCATTGGCCTTGGCAAAGCGGGTTTGTTGCTTTAATACCACCATGCTATCATGGCAACCTCCACTGCACCAAAAACGGAAAAAAGTTCCTGAGTTTCTTGATGACCATGACTTCGAAAATATGTTTATTTGTCTTAAATGTGAAACTTCAGAAATAAACTGAAAGAAAGCTACTTGCGTATAGCCTCACGAACCTGCATGTTACAGAAAAGCCATCAAGATCTCTATTGATTGGACGACCTTCATCATTTACCGGGCGAACATGCTGCAATACAAAATATTCATTGTTCACAATCCCTATTTTCATACAGTGCTGGGATTTCGCATCATACCTAACCCAACTTGTAAACCAAAATCAATTTGCGGAAAGTGATCTTATAGCTCAGACTCTTACCTCAAGTTTAATACTGGTGGTACTGCTCCAATTCGAACTAGCTGGTTCACTCAAGTCTAAACCCAATGAGGAACGACAGAGGTTCACACCCCCACTGTCTGCTCGGGAGAAGTTATCAACAGGCACACCATGCACTCCAATTTCAGGGGAAATAGAATGCTGAATCACAACAAGGACAACTTATTACCAAGAACAATATTGGAATAAGCAACATTATGATCTTCATACAAGACAGCTAAGCATACCTGAACCACAAGCGACTGCTGAGGAAGCCATTCGGGTCGAGGCCTCCTATAAGCTACCAATATATTTGTATCATATAATCCTTTGTCCCAGAACACATCAAGCTTCTCGCTCCCGCCAAACAAATTCGGGTGCTTAATGCACAGGCTGCCATAATACCACACATTCATTTAAAACATTCCATTCAATCATCACCATTTTCCACCTCACAAGCTACTGTCGAAAAAATCACCACTAACATCCATAGTCCATACCACCACCATCACTAGCCTACCTTCCCAAATCCCAACCACCATAGTCCTTCATAGTTAACCTATAACTTAAACTCAAACCTACATTCACTATATACTATGTCCTTAGAATCATTACCTTCTACAACACTCAACAGCTTAAACTACAAAAAAGACTGAAATGCAACATAAAATCATGCATTAACCACAAGTTATTGAGAACCCTTACCTTCCAATTATCAGTGAAAGTGGGCCACCACTATTCCTGCATAATTACATGAAAACAATGAGCAAGATTATAACTTTCTCATACAAAAATGAATTCAAAGAGAAGAAAGACCAACCTAAGAGGAGACAGCATCAAAGCAGCACATAATTTATGAGACAAATCAACATTCACATCAATTTTGGCTGTTATAAACATAAATGAAACAAATTTACATCAAATTACTGATAACCCAGATGAAATTAAGACTTTAAAAACTGAAAAAATGACATAATGGGGTAAAAAAGAACTGACCTTTACCAGCATGGATGCTCTTCTGAGCTCCCATGAATGAGTATGATTCCCAGCAATCATAAATTTTTAAATTGGGTTAATTAATTCAGAAAAAAGGAGATAAATTGGGTCATTTTAACAACAAAATGCTGCATAAATTGTTTGGAAAATAAATGTAAAAATGGGTGTGATAGAGATGAAGACAGGAAGTTATCCTTTTCTTGGTTGCTTGGGCTTCTTCTCAGCTTTTCCCAAGTTTGAATCTGTCCGAACAAAATCCAAAAAAACCAAAAAAATACAAAGTTTAGAAATTTAGCCCCCGGTGAGGATCGAACTCACGACCTTTTGCTTACGAAGCAAACGCACTACCACTATGCTACGGAGGCAATTAATGCTAGTTTTGTTTAGGAATAATTCATTATTGATTATTTTTTGAACAATAATCTTCAATTGACCTTCAATAGGTGCAAAATTGAGTAGCTCTATGCCTCTACGTGGACTTGTGAAGTGGTACTTCTACAGATGTGACGTTTTTCTGTTGAAAAAGTTAAAATTCTTATAAAGGTGTGACGATTTTTTGTTGAAAAAGTTGAATTCTTATTTGGAATTGTTTTTATCGTATACTATGGAATGTACGAAACTTTTGTTACGATAAATGAGTTTTGAAAACACATTTTACACTTCTTAAAACATCACATGCAAATGTTGATTTAAGCAATCATGTGTCAAAATTTTCATCCTCATTGACTCTTGTAGTATTGTGTATCATTTAGCAATTGAAACAATAGATATAGTGTGTTACACATGTCTTAGAGACGCAAGATTTGATAGATATATCGCTATAAGATTGTAAGCCTATGTCTACACAACCTATACAGCACACAAACCTCAACAAAAGAAGGCCCCGGTCCGTTGATACTGAAAAGTTCAAACAAGGTTTATCAACGTAAAGAACACAAGTTTTTGAATGAATAGTGCAATTTGACTTGTGAAATCAAATAACAAGATCGTCTTGTGTGTGGGACATACATTGTCTTATCAACACAAGTGTATATTAGAGACAATAGGTATAGTAATTTGTTAGTTTAAGTGTGTAACATTGCAAACCAAAATCCACAAAACTCGTACAAGAAAAACTAACAAAATACCCATCATTATCTATAAACTCAGAAAATGTATCCACAAAAAAGCGCACAACTTTTTCAAAGGAAGAGAGGCACCTTGACTTTTTGGAACTAACCAGAAGTGTAGATTTGCAAAGTTTGAATGAGGGACCAACATTTCAAAGTCTAATATGAACTGGAACCCTGCAAAATTTGCGTAGGGGACCAAGATCAAATGATCAATTTTCAAAAATAAAAAAAATAAAAAGGAGAAAAAAACAAGCAAAATTTGCGTAAGATACCAAGTTCAAAGGATCAATTTTTTTTTACAAAAATTAAAAAAAATCAAAAGGATCAAAAAACAAAAAAAACAAAAACAACAAAAACAAAAATGCTCTCGTTGAGAGTCGAACTCAAGACCTCCTGCTTACTAAACGGGTGCTCTAACCAACTGAGCTACGAGAGCTTTGATGTTCATAATATCCACTTCTCAAATCTTGTCGCGTAAACAAGAAGCTGAAGTAAACACATACGTGACGTGACTCGACAGAAACAGCACCCCCTCCCCTCCTTCCTCCCTCCCTTTGTATTGCTTGCCTCTTTTTCTCTCACACCCTTCACCACCGCCAAAATCGGCGCCTCCAACCTCAAAAATACCAGAAACTTCCTCCAAAAGATTCAAACTTTGGTTCATTTTCCCACAAAAATTGCCAGAAATCGCAGGAAATCGTAAGGGAGAAGATACAAAATGGGAAAAGGGGAGAAAACAGGGTTAGGTAGAGCCCTAGTGAAGCAACACAACAACATGCTTCAACAATCAAAAGAAAGGGGTTCTTCTTACAGAATCAACAACAAGAAGATTTTGACTTCTATCACTGAGGTTTCCGACATTGATGCTGTTCTTGAACAAGCTGATGAAGCCGACCGTAATTTCATTGCTGAGAATCCTATTCCTAACCTTCTTATTGATGAGTATGTAACACGCTTTCTCTATTTTTTTCGATTGTTCTTTTGATGTTTGTTGTTAATTATGTTTACTTTAGCTTATTTTTACTTAATTTGTTGATGGGTATGTGTTTTTTTTGGTTGATTTTGTTGAATTAAGGTTATTTTGTTGGAATTGGATGATGGGTATATTTTGTTTTAGTTGTAGTTTATGTGGGAGTATTAAAGTTTAGACCTTTGTGATATGGGGGTTGTTCTTTTGTTTATAATGATGTGAAGGTTGTATCTTGTGAAGTTTGATTGAAGATTACAGGGGTGTATACTTTGCCAGAGTTTCGCCTGTCGAAACTCAAACGAATAAAGGTTGTATCTTTGAAGATTATTAGGTCTAATTGAGCTCAGTACATTCGGTTTAAAAATGGCGTCTTGTTCGTTTTTTGTTGATTTACGTTTACTTCCCTGAAATGTGGTAGTTTGGGGGGGGGGGGCTTCTTATGTCTATTATATAGTGTATTGTTTCTGTTATGTAGTGTATGGGGTTGTTCCTTGGTTCTAACACTAGGTTTGTAGGTTTCTTTTGTTCATTTCGTGTTGATTTACGTTTATTTCACTGAAATGTGGTAGAGGGGAACTCCTTGTTTCTGTTATGTAGTGTATGGGGTTGTTTCTTGGTTATAGCACTATGACAATTATGTCTTGGGAGTTATGTTAGCTGTTTGATGGTGGTCGAGATGAAGAAACCTGCCAGTAAGTTTGATTGTTGGAACTAATGAATATTGTTAGTAATGGGGTGAATAAGGTCAAGTTAAGCTTAGTTTTGGGGCTTGAAAGGGTTTTAGCTGAAATTGGGAAATGGTGTTTTTGTCTGTCTCATCGTTTCTTAAAAATTCAACTCGTAATGTTTGGATCTTTTGGTTCTTCTTTGTCTCTAATCATATAAAGATTGAATATTGGCTTTTGGAATGTTTTGATATGACTGTGGTTACATGGGCTTTCTTTGTTTCAGTAATGCCAATGGCAAGTAATAATAGGTTGAATTTTTGTTGGAAGGGTCTGTTATTGAGGGAAATAGGGAAGCGTGTTGGTTAGTATAGCAACTTATTTGATATCGGATACAAGAGAGGTTTGATGAATTAAATAGCTTGAGGGACTGATTCAATGTTTTAAAAGAGAGGGATTGAGAGCTTGGAATTTTACGAGTAGCCTGATTTTACTAGAATTAGGATTGTTCAGGGGTAACTTGTGTGTCACATTAGATGTTGATGTGGATTTCTTTTACCAGAAATTTTGCAATTGCATGTGTAGATCATGTCTATCAAGATATAAAAAAAGGTTTGCTTAGTAAGTTTGTGTCTCAGTGAAGTTGATAATTGATTTCAGTCTTTCTCACTTTGAGCAGCTCGGGACTCAGGTTGCACTTAAGTTAATTACTGCATGTTTGATTAATACTTAGTGATGTATCACTTTCAGGAGCATGTAGATTGAGCTATAGAAACGGTCATAGAGTGATTAGATTTAATTTCTGCGGTGATCTCGTCTTTATCTGTTAGTAGTGCTGATTCGCAATACAATTTTGAATATAAAATGTCTGATGCGCATTTATTTACAATCCTGGCGCAACCTTGTGGCGGTTCACTTATCTGATCTCTCTTCCGAAAATGTGTTCTTTATGTATTGGAGTATTCTTGAAGTGTACCTACAGTCGTAGTGGCACGTTGTTTGCTGGGGCACTATTCCGATCAGGTAGATGTATAATATTATACTTGTGCTATTACAGTGAATCCGGGTCAAGCACCAGTGCCTTGACACCTGAAGATAGGAGGGACCTACAGAAAAAAGAGGAGGCACTGCATGCTGGAAGTCTTCGTGTGCCACGAAGGTGTGACATCTTATCTTGAGAATAGCTTTTACTCTTATGAGTATTTAGTTCTGGGAGAATAAATTGTCTGTTTTTCTGTAGGCCGCCATGGAATGCTGGAATGACTGTTGATGAGCTTGATGTCAATGAAAGACACTCCTTTCTATTATGGCGTAAAGGCCTTGCCAAGTAAGTTTAACTGTTGCAAGAGGAAAACCATCTCAGCTTATTAATATCCCAAAATTTTCTGTGTGATTTTCCTTCTTAGATTTGGAAGTTAGATAGTGTGTTATGATTAGTATCTGTATGCTGGGATTGATTACTAGTGAGATTCAGTATGATTAAGTTTGTGGAGGGGAAGATTTGGGAAAGAAGGATCTGATGATGTCTTTTTTGCTGTAGGCTTGAGGAGAATGAGAAGCTTGTTCTTACTCCATTAGAGAAGAATTTGGATATTTGGAGGCAGCTTTGGCGTGTAGTTGAACGTAGTGATCTGGTAAGTATATGAAAAATGTTGTCTTTGTGCATTTGGGAACGTCATTTACAAGAAAGAAGACTGTAACTAAAATATCATAATATGAGTTTCTTTGTATTCTCGAACAAATTGTCGATAATTACAATATCAAATATTCAAATGTCTATATGGTGTTGCATCTTGCATTTTTTCGTCCCTCCGTGGTACTGTCAGAAGACAACAAATGGCAGACAATTGCAGTAATACTTATCTAATTGCCGTGTTTTTTTTCTCTCAGCTTGTGATGGTCGTTGATGCTAGAGACCCTTTGTTCTATCGTTGTCCTGATCTCGAGGTATCGTGCCCATTGTTATTTTGAGGTTTTTACTAAATGCTTTTCTTTTATTTGTAGGGATCATAGAAAACTTTACACTCTTTTGCAAGTGTCTAGCAATACGAATATTATGGCATGTTACATATCTGTCGTTGTTGGGTTTTAGGTGTATGTACAAGAGGTTGATGAGCACAAAAAGACAATGCTGCTTATTAATAAGGCAGACCTTTTGCCATAT
>JBBYHQ010259455.1:0-22569 GCA_038382645.1 Spergularia azorica
TGTCCAAAATTGGACGTACCCGAGGAGTGACAGTAGCCACAAGCTGCTCCATGCCAGCATTGAGTGCTTGCTTGAAAGTGTTACTCATTTCCCCCAACTCAGAAACACAAGATTTCACTTTCTCTCTATCACCTGGAACTGGGAATACCTAGCAAAATAGTCAAATTGATTACAATACTACACAATATATTGCTACATATCCTCTTAACACCATTTCCAATAAAAAATGTTCAAAAGATTGCAACTACGTCGCATTTCTCATGGTAAAGCTCACAAAAAGAACACATATCATAAGCATATATCAAAACAATGGAAATCTCACTCGAGACCACTAAAAAAAATTATGTTTTCAACTGAAAGGGAAAGCACAAAATTTTCCAGGATAATCACAAAGTGTGAAGATTCTTCCTTTCCTAATTCCACTCTCTCAAGAAACAACTGGCCAGCCGACAGGATTTAACTACTAGCACAACATACTTGTACTATATGTCTCAGCATGGTCTCTATGCTTAACAATAACACATTACATAACATCATACAGCACAAAAAATGTGCAGTAATCCTGCACATATGACCTTGGAAAATTATTACGGTTGGCTACACCTTACAAGGTCATATTCTAAATATTATAGCACAGTAAGACATGTATCCAGTTTCAGGTCAAACATAATAGTAAACCCAAAATTTGTTAAGATGAACCTGCCTACATAATAATCTCCTTCCTAGAGCACAAAAAATGTGCAGTAATCCTGCACATATGACCTTGGAAAATTATTACGGTTGGCTACACCTTACAAGGTCATATTCTAAATATTATAGCACAGTAAGACATGTATCCAGTTTCAGGTCAAACATAATAGTAAACCCAAAATTTGTTAAGATGAACCTGCCTACATAATAATCTCCTTCCTAGAGCACATCTCTGTATCTAAAATCAGGGCTATAAACTCTGCCAGAAGAAATATCAAGCATACAATAGGGATCAATAGTGATCTAGATTTACCTCTGCACATTGATCCTCGATCTCATGTCGCAGTTTAAGGACGTATTCGCTACTCACATCCATATTGTTTAGAGCTGTGGCAATTTCTGTACCAGTCTTTTGGACACCAACACCTCCTAGAAACAGCTTTGCACCAAGATTTGGTTCTCTCATTTTCTGCTGCAAAGCATCGAGGTACTCATTACTCAACAAGTTCACAGCACCACTCAATACAGCAACCACAGAGTTGATGTTAGAAGTGGAGACTGCCCTTCGGCAACAACTTTGCAAGACATAGAAAACATCATCAACCATGGATGTTGTCAAGCTGTCATCAACATGCTCGTCAATATTAATAGCCTTCCTCACATTCTCTACCATAAAGAACTCCTCCAAGATGACATAAAACCCAGTTATATCCTGAACAACCCGGCTAAAACTTCCACTTCTGAAAGCTTTGGTTGCTTTTGGGCCAACTTCTGGATCAATGGAACTCAAGCCTCTGATCTTTGAAACCATATACTCTGTATAATCCTCACCCAGCTGCGTCAAAGATAAAATTTCCTCCAAATACAACTCCACCTCTCTTGGATCAGGACCCTCTGCAGTCCCAACAGAAAGCAAATTCTTGCTGTAGGAATTGATCTCAGATGCCAATTTACCCAATTTTCTATATTCCATATACTTCTTCAAAATTGAGGAACCCCTAGAATCACACTCTTCTTGCAACTCACAAATGGCGTAAACTATCCCATCTTCACCACACAAACTATGCAAAATCTCAACATTTTCCTCAATAGCTAAGACAATGTCTTTGAACAGATTAGTCAAGCAAGCAACAAAATTTGCCTGGCTATTACCAGAATAGCTGTTCTCCATCAACTCGACTAGCTGGTCAAACTCCATCCTAGATCTCATTGCTATCACCTTCTTCAAGTAACTCACATATACCTGCAGACAATGCCATGTAAAATCAAATTTCCAAATAAATCATTACCACCAGACTTATATATTCCCACATTGGGCCCACAATCACTCCATCATATCAAACACACGAATCCTTTCAGCATTGATTGAATTCAAATTACCAATTACCAACATTTGATCAGATTAAGCCGCAGCTATATATAAGTATAACTACATGGAAATCGATCATTGACACTTTGTCGGGATAGGTAGAAATAGAGGGGCGAGTCTAATTGCCCTTAGTTTGGATACAACATCAGAGGAAAATGGAGGGAATACGGGATCCCATTTCCCTCCTCCCCTTCCTTTTCCTCAATCCTCGCAATGAAACAACATATCTTAATTATCATACCGAAACCCACCATCACAAATAACAACCCGCTCTCTGCCCATTCAAAGCTAGTACACAGAGCTACTCATATAATCACACCTAAATCAAAATTGAACTACATTGACCTAGAAATATACGGCATTCAACCACATTTCACTAGATATACGAATAACGACATAGAAATACCAATCGTGATTAGTACAAAAAACCCTATAATCCTCACTGAACCACACCGACATTGTTCTTAACCCACATTATTCCCCAGTTACCTGCATCATACTCTCAATACTCTACATTCTCTACCAGACTACAACACATAAAACACAACTGCTCTCGAAACCGACAACGATCAAAGGTAACCACACCAAACATAAGAAGTGAACTACATTATCTACGATGAGACGGTCTCACAATAGAATTTACGATTACGATTGCGAAAAGAAGTATGTTATACCTGCAACCCTTCCTCCTCAATGCCTAACAGCGGATAAAGCCGAATAAACCGAACAACGGTAGGATGCTCCCGCTGATCAACGGCGGCGAGGAGCCTCTTCTTAACAACCGCCTCCAACTGCTTCTTATACCCTAACATCTCCTCCCGCTGAGTCGACCCGGCCGAGTCACGGAACTTAGAATCGATCTCCAAAAACCGCTTCACATTTCCGGCGGCGCCTTCATAATCGTCGGCGTCAAGAGCGGCGCGGACGGAGTCGATACAGGCGGACTTCTCGGAGACGGCATCGAGGCGGAGAAGCGTATGAGATACGCGAGACTGAGCGAGATCGAGTTCGCGGACCTTGGCGGAGACGGCGTCGGCGAGGGAGGAGGTGGAGACGACGGAGGAGAGGATGTCGGAGGAGTCGGATCGGACGACGGAGAGGACGTGGGAGTGGTTGAGGAGAGAGGAGAGGTGAGAATCGAGGGTGGTGCGGTGGGAAAGGAGGGTGGAGAGGTCGTCGTCTAATGAGCGTTGGTAGGCAATGCACTCGTGGAGGAGCCGCGTTATGGTGCCGACGTCGGTGAGGGAGCGGATTCCGGTGAGTGCTTCCGGCGTTCCGAATTTGATTGAGAAGCTATTGTGAGCGGTTGGGGAGGACGGCGGCGGCGTTGCAGTGGTGTCCGGTTGTTGTGACGGTGGTGGCGACATTTTTCGAGGGGTTTAATTGATTTGATTTGATTTATGTGATGAGATCTGAGAGAGTGTTTATGTGATCATGGTTATGTTGCTGATTGTTGCTGTCTAAGCGTAATGATCACACCATCAAAAAAGAAAAAAAGCGTAATGATCACGATGGATTATGATTCACATTTTTACAGTCCTGTAATTCGGATTAGAGGCAACATTTGCCATTTTGGTCTGATCTAATCTCATCGATGTATGATGATTTTTTTTTTTTTTTTATACGCAAAGACTATGTTGTTATGAGTCGATACGAAAATTTTATGTGTGCTTGCAAATAGAGATGCAAGTACATAAGAATGTAACTCATATAGTCGGTGCTCATTTTAAGTTAGTGTAATTGGAAGTTTAAATCTGTTGGAGGTATGCTATGGTGTGTACTCGACCTGACTTGGCCTATGTTAGGGGTTTTTAGCATACTTATGCACGATTCAGGCAAAATGCATTGGCTTATTCGTTACCCTAGAAAGTGTCTAATCCAAGGCGAATTATCCTAGCACACATAATGTATTTCGCACTTTTTACCTTAGCTCACATGTTCCCTAAGGTTACCCAATTTCGAGTCCTATCCCAATACCCGTTTAGCAAGTCTAGTCACGAACTCACAAGTCATTAAAACTAATTCAACCAAAAACCGGCTGAGAACCAGATAGAAGGGGCCGGTTCAACCCAGTTTTGACCGAATTTGACCACCTTCTTTTTTAGTTAATCGGACCAGACTACTGGCTGGTTCCCAGTTCAACCTGGTCCGACTTAGCCTGCTTCTCCCAAAACCCATTTTCCGGACATCTGCTCGAAGCGGTTTTTTTTCAAGAAGAAAGCCTGTTGGAATAGGACCAGAGAGAGGTACCCCAGTTGAGACATTGCAGAATAAGCTCGAAAGGCGTAGTCGATGGACAACAGGCAAGTCCGAACGATTGTCGACTACCAGATCTGGACTTTGTACTGCACTTATCGAAGTTTTCTAATTCATAGTCCCCTCCCCTGAACCATTGCCTAAACCTTGGACTATACTACTCCATATACTGCAACATGCAAGCAGAGTAGTATGCTTCGTTGCTGTTAGTGCCTACACAATAGTTTACTTCTGCACCATCTTTCGAGCATCCATGCCATTGCAGAGGGGGCTGCACAATAATGTACACATCGGAAGCAACTATCAGAGCCAAAGACGAGCCACCGAGGCACTATATTCACATAGCATGCCTGTTAAAGGCACTCATCCTTCCCTCCTGTAGAATAACATGGAGTAAGGAGACCAGATAGAAACTTATTCCTTCAATGGGATGATGACTGCGCGACCCTGGTATGTTCAGAAACCAGCTTCCGAAAACAATGTTCTTGTAGATTCTGCCTGCTGGTGCTCTTTTCTATAAATCACACTAACATTCTTAAACAAGCAACACGAGTATTTACAGGAATCAACATGGTAGCTAGTAAAACTACACAAGCATATTAAATCATCAGTAAGGAAAACTACACAGGGAGTTGTGTAAGAACATCCTGGTGCTTTGTGCTGCTACATTTTCTTTTTGTTACCCCAGAGTCGGAACTATGTCACTTGTCAGCCTAAAATAACCAAAACTAATCAGCACGGGCTCGACCTTTTGTTACAAACTATCCTAATCGGGTAGGAACCCTCACTTTTAAATGACTAATGGCAGAAGTTTTACATAAGAATGGTCAGATTGGTCACAGCTCAGAAACAGGTGTTATACTTGCTGTTATGTACAGGAGAGTGCAAGCTCTCTCATACAATGTCATCTGGCCCAACATCCCATCTAGACTTGCGTTTCCTCCGCCTCTCGCCCATCATCATCCAGCCTGTAACAGGGGCTTTCTTCAGCAGAACATAATCTTCATCATCCTTTGGGCCAATCCACCCTAAGCATGGTTTCCGCACTCTTGTAGGATGAATTTGTGCCAAGCGGACATCCCCAAATCCAGGAGGTCGTGCAAAAGCACCCTCAAGCCCTTTATGTTCAACTACCGCATCTTTCTTAATTGGACTTGTGGTTTCACCATTAGGAACAGAGGGAAGCACTGAAAAGCAAACAGACTAATACTCAGAAATGAAGAGGTTGATAGGCCAGCTGAGACATGCAAGCACAGAAGTAAATTTTTAATTTTGTAATCAAAAAAAGGTTGGGCATACAATTATACATCTAAGTGCCAAACATACATTATTAATTACTCCAACAGATTCTGTACTGAAGATGCTAAAGCATAACAACGACTACGAGCATGCAGTCTAGCAGAAGGCACTGTAAAAGAAGAATTAAAATAAGGTATCATTCCAGAGCAAACACGCGACAGAAATACTGTGCCGGAAAGTAGTGAGCTCCATGATCTTACACAATCTTTAAGCAAATTGATGCAGATTTTATGTACTCCAAAGCATAATGATGTCTTACTTCAAATGGAAGACCAACACATAACCTAATAACTAATTACCACCATCATTAATTAATACAGTTCATTGAAATCGGAAAAATGAGCTCAGCGAGAACAACAATTTTATAAAACAATGTAGGATCAGACGACAAAGCAGCAAACAAAGTACACCAAACTCCTTTTAAAAAGAGTACAATCCACAAAAGTATACAAAATATATGCAGGAGCATTGGGGTTATACACTCGCATTATTTTCAAGAAAAGAATCAAATCAGAAAGGCTCTCGGACGACAAAATGCACACAATGGCAGAAAAAGAAAACCACTTTGGATGGTCAAAGACGATATCGCAAAGAAACAGAAAGCGTAAACTTTGAATAGAAACTATTCAGGATAACGGATTAACAAGTAGATTGATTGCAGTTTTGTACAGCATAAATACGGGAACATCAAGCCATTAATTGCGAAAGGAATTTGAACGACCTTTCAGAAGTTCATTCCTAGGTGGGAAAGGCTTAAAAAAACGACTTGGCAACGTAGACTATGAAAAAACATCAAGTCTGTGACAGATTCTCACATGCTACTGTGCTCATCTGTTTATACTCCACTAGTGGTTTAGCCATCGACCACTTCACAGCTTTTTCAGAATGGGGAATGATCAGTTTTGAAGCAAATTATACTAGCGTAGATCCCTGGCATGAACCACAACCACTAAATACCAACTACTGCTTAATCAATCAGCAGGATATGACCCGAAAAACAACAACAACAACAACAACTAAAATGGCAGAATATCTCATTCACAACTGCTCTCCTACAAAAAAAACTACTGGATTTTTCTCTAAAGTGATCAAGTCGATGTGAGTCAATCTCAGGAACTAGAACATGCTTCTGCAAAAGAGCATTAAGTCCTCCCTCCTCACTCCTCACTCCTCACCTAGCTTTAGCCACTACGCACACAACTTAGTGCAAACGAAAATGTTACTGGTGCACAATTGTGATATTATGAGAAATTTTAGAGGCTTGAATGGATATCTCTAGGAGAGCAAGATTAAACTTTGTACTACTATAGTAATAGACGCTATAAAAATGTTGTTCCACTATGTCCAGTCTCTATGTTCCAGCCTTCAGCGCAAACCACCATCAAGTTCTATGGTGGATTACAGAGAAATAAGTTGCTTTAAAGTTAATATTCTTCTATCCTAGAGTTTCAGTCAGTCTCGGATGACTGCAGAAAGAAATGTATAACGAAAAGAATTGCTGACTAAGCACTTCCCAAATAAATGGTTCACATTGGGATCATCCACTTGATATATATGCAGTACATAATAATTTCAGAGAAAAAAGATTTTCTCAGCTATGTAGCTATGCTAGCATTGGTTTCATTCAAAAAAGCCTCAACACACAATACTTGCCCATATTGACATTGTTAAAACTCTAATTCAGCTACTTATTTCTATTGAGCCAGCATTAGAATATAGCATTCTTAATGGTGGGTTATAGAGAAATTAGTTTCTTTAAACTTGATATTAAGACCTACAGAAGAAGAAGAAAAAACGAAACTTTTAAGCATAGACTTAAACGCATGCAGAACTACAAAAAGAAATGCATGTTGGTAGAAATCGACGACAAAGCATCCTTCCTAAAAAATCTTAATTGCACTTTCTATACCTGCAGTAATAATGATGTTTATAAAAAAAGGGACCAGAACAATCTTGACTATGCCAACATTGGTGCAAACTTAAAAGTCGCTCAGCACACAATGCTCGCCTAAAGAAACATTGTTGGAGATTTAATCCATCTGGTTATCTTATTACTCACCATACAGATATTAAAGTTCTTTTGCAATAACTGAAGCATCTTAGTTGATAAAATACTGCCCTTGACAGACAAATAAGAATAACCCATTAAACCTATACATTAAGACCCTGTCTTTGGAAACCAAAAGGCCTTACTTTGATAAAACTCATAAAAGTCAAGAATATGAATAAAAACCATCTACTTGAGATTTTAGACTCATAATGGATTGATAGCTGCAGATGCATTATGATCTTGTGTAATACCATCTCCAAATGTTCATTAATAAGAAAATCAAGAAGCGGAAGGACAAATAAGCAAGCACTCGACTTACCTGTGATAGGACTCAGCACAAGACCATCTTGACTGCAGGAAAAAGGCTCAGTAGCTTCACATGATGGTCCAGCTTTCAAAGGCTCAAACTCTGGGGTACCTTCATCTGCATCTTCATTCTGAGAATGCTTCAAACGTCAAACATGATCAACATCAGTAGATTGACGAAAAAGATATAATCTTCCCAAGCAAAACTATATCATAAGCATGGATTCGGTTTTGAAACGGAAAAAGCTTCAAAATTGCTACTCTAAAACCCAGTCAAATTAGATATAAACCACAGATTGTACCACTGAAATTTACACAGCAGCAACAACAATAATAACAATCAGTCGGAGCATCAATCAGTAACACCACAGTGACTGTGTTCCCACACACACAATTACATTAGAGAAAACAGTTCGAAAAATGCCCTCTTTAGAAAAACAACCAGATTCTATCAATCTATTGCAAATTACACAACAGCAACAACAACAATAACACATTTGAAGTCCGAATCAGTAACACCATGATGACTGTTCATCGTTTAACTAATTACATAAGACAATAAAGTTCGAAACTGGATCTCTATCGAAATCAATCAAATTCAACATTTCAATTCCCACAGCCCCAACAACAACAATCAGTCCGAGCATGAATTAGCAACACCATCAAGATGACTACTCTACACAAATATACATTTCACAAAACAATCCGAAAAATGACATCTTTGCATCCAACAAATTAGGGCATATTATCATATACTCCTGCACACACAAAGAAAGCAAAAAATCAAAAACAACCTTAGAAGAAGGCTCCCCTTTTTCGGATTGTCCACCATTGTCGTTTTCGAGTATGTACTCAATCAACAAGCTATAAGAAGCCTCCTCAATGAACATCCACCCTTCATCACCATACACCTACATTACACTAATTCAATCAGCGCAACCCACCAAATTAACTTCTTCAATAAATAAAAATTCACAATAACATTAATTTAACCAAGAAATTAAACAGTTCAAATTTCTTCACATACATCTAATAATTCCTTGACTTTGCGTTTAACAAAATCTGGAGAATAACCCATTGGCCTCAAAGCATCAATTGCAGCATCCATACGCTTCAGACCCACCTACAAATTTCACACAAAAATCCAATAAAAACAAGAAATTATAACAAAATACCCAAAAAAAACAAGAAATTAAAACAAGGGTTTTATGAGGGTTTGTGAAATTGATCAAGAAGCTACCTTTTTAGGTCTTCCTCTTGGCGCCATTGTTACACTTTTGGGGGACAATGTGAGTGACCCAGATGAAAGAAATGAGAAGAAGGAAACAGAGAAGATTGAGAGTATCAGTAAGCTTCTAATTGAAGTTTTTTAATTTTTTTTTTCAAAGAATGATGAAATAATAATGTGACTTCTTGAAGAAGAGTTGTAAATGCACGAGCAAAGAGGAATGTTCTTTGGCTTTATTGCCCTTTTCAGAGAAGAGTTTGTAGTGAGTAGACTAGTTAGTAGAGTGTTGCGTCAAAGAGTCCAGGAAAACGTCGTTTGAAGTGACTTTGACTGTTTGGGCGAAATTCCGAACGTTGGTCTCAAATAGTACTCGTCTTAACTCGAGCTTCGAGCCAATGGTTATACTATGGTCCCGAGACTTTGAAAGTTGAAATATTTCACTCAAATCTGATCTGTTGGGTAGGAGCGGATCTGATCATTGGTGACCAGAAATTGGGTGGTCTCCCTATTTTATTCAATTTAAAGACCAAAGTACTTTATTGGTGGACGTTCAATCATATTTTAATAATTCAAACACACATCATTATAGCCTCTCTCCTATAACTATTGGTAGTTTCGTACATTGAATCATTTATCATTTTCTTTTCTAAAGACCAAAATTATTACTCACTACATAAACTATGGTAAACTATAGTACACCTTCTCTCCCGAAGACCAAGTTTTTGGTTATCAATAAACTTGGTCAAAGTCCCATCAACTGGAAAATCAGACTTGGGTTAACCAAAATCATAACAAACCGCCCCAATTGTGGTGGCTTAGTTGGTAAAGAGAAACCTGCCTTTATACTCGTCTTTCACTTCAAACTGGACTTTTCACGACTTTTCGGACCTACATTAATTGTAAAGTTTTCATGTATATAGACATTCTTCTTTGAAGTAGGACGGAGCAATGACCTTGTTTGGTTACATTTTCCCCTATTGCCCCTTTATTTGAGCTGATACTCAAATGGCTTAGGCTCCTTGGACATTGAGTGAGAAATATCCCATGGCCTATTGCCTCCTAAGTCGAGATCGTCAGCTTCAGTTGGCTGACCTCCTTGTGGCCCTCTACCGGCTGGTGTCACAATACGGGGGTTTACTCAACGCGGGTTTTCACGTAAATTAAAAATGAACCATAGCAAACGATAATTCCTAATTCCTGTGGAAATTCACTTCTTATGTTCAATCATACCATTTTGAGAAGCCCCATACTCCCATAAACATAACTCCTATGAATTCAAGGTCCATACTGCATGGAAACTCCGAATTCCAAATACATGGCATCAAGCTCCTTGCCAGTTGCCTCCTTAATGAGTTTGATTGGTTTAAATCTCCTTAACACAAACTGTATACAAAGCCTAAGTACGTCACAAAATTCACAGACCCCTGTTGCTAACCTGTCCATTAGCGGCCCGATCGACAATGCTAAACAAGGCACCGATACCATGAAAGGAAAACCAATGCACCACTATCTGAAACAAATGGCTATTATATGCTAAATATAATCTATAGTCCCAAGTTCCGGTAGCATTACAACACATAAATACGCTACTTTCTGAAGTAAATTAACAACACCTAAGCAGAGTCTTAACAATTCTACACAAATCCTCCTTCAGAGGATGGTGCTTAGCTGCTACATTTGTGACATATTTACAAAGAATTGAGTAAACCCCTGAATGCATGCACAAAAGCTTTACACTTATTTGCCATTTGTATCCTCCGGCACAGCCGGACCCTTGCAGATGGGGCATGAGTTCTTCATGGACAACCATTTCTTGATGCAGCTCACGTGGTAATCGTGACCACAAGCCTTCAAAGTCCCAACATCATCCAAATGCTGGTACTCGTCCTGTGTTTGACAAAGGTGAATTGACATACATTAGGATTATCAATAGCTTACGCTTCCACTACACAGCCAACCAATTATCCCAGGTACTAAAACTCTATACTGTTTTGGTTCGTTTTGCAGTTTAATACTTAAAACTTTGTTCACCAATTGTAAACCTTAAAAGTAGATGTCATATGCTCACTACTATCTAGTAAGGAACAAAAAAAGGGGTTCTGTAGTACTGTTTCCAGCACGAACTCTTTAGGAACATTTGGAAACTTCTCTGTCGAAGGTTTCTCAGTGGAGAAAAAGGCAGATCAAGACATGAGAAAAACATTTTAAGATTATACCTATTGTGCACAGTTTTGCATGCCCTCTATCTGGCCAAGAACTTGTATAAAAAAAAAAAACAGCAGGAAACAAAATTTTGCCTTAGATTTCCAAGCAAAAAGAAGCAGGTTAAAGCCTTACAGGATTGTCTACTCTATCGTCAACTCACACAATACATTTTATCTAGTCTAGTTTTCACCAAAATTTTAGTGAGCATATGTTAAAAAGAAACCAAAACAACACCATACCAGGCAGATTACACATCTTCCTTCTTCCTGCATCTGCTCTGACGAGCAGTACACAGTCTCTGTCATGCATTTCTGCAATTGATCTTGGCATACACCTGTGCTAACACTTCCAATCCTCTCGCCAAGAGCAAGCAGTTCCTGATTATAAAACTATTAGAAAAAACTGTCTGAACCCATAGGAATTGAGGTAAGTAATACGTAAAGACAAACAAACAACCTCGTAGCTCATGTTGTCAATATCAAGCCTCATCTCCCGATGCTGATCTAACATATTCCTTGACCCATATAACGAAGAACGGTCAACAATCATGAGACCCTGATGCAAATCAAATCCAAACAGCGTGATTACAACTCTGATAAAGAAAGACAAATAAGAACACAAACTCATTTGTCTCAACCCCAGGAGTCTATAACTCAGCCATGTTTTTCAAGAATTCTCCTTAACACTCCCCCCCACCCCCCCTCCCCCCCCACTATAGAACACAACTAGACCACATACACATTCTCAGACAGTTAACATGTATTAAGATTTTGTGTACAACCCGCCACAATATACTATGGGCAAAGTAGTATCACTTCACTCGGATATACGAGTATCTGACCAAAATGAATTTTGAATTTTAAGTTTTTCACATACTTTGGTTAAGAGGACATGCCAATGAGCTTCATGAAGGTTATTTACCGCTAAGCAGCCAAAGGAGAAGTCAACTCAAAGATTGGATCATATATATAGAAAGTTAGTAACAACTAATAAAATCATTAGCAATGTTCACCAATGGCATTTTGCAGTGAGTATAACAGCAAACATATTTGACACTGGCACATAGTGATAAGACAGAAATTTATCAAAAAGAGCGGTTTCCCAAACCACTACAATCAGGCAAAACACAGCCCTATTAGTTCCCTATAGTGAGTGGTAGCTATCCCAGCATCAACCTCTGCATTCAACTTTTCTACTTAACCCAACCCAATCTTGTACCAATTCACTAACTTATGTTGGTAGCTTATGAGACATCTTCCAAAAGAAACAAAGAAACCCTAGGAATCAACAGGTAGCTACCTCAGGGGAAAGGCGTTCATGAGTGCTAGCATCCTCAGAAAACAAACGGTATCTATCAGAAGACAACCTTGACCTGCCATTCCTGTCACCGTTGCGCCATCCTGAAGGGCCAAACGATCTTAGATGTCTAGAAGAATGGCTCTCTCCAACTGATGGCAGACCCTCATTGGAAGGAACCATATGCCCCATACGCAAGTTCCCCACAGAAACTCTGCTACTCGGGTTAGATCTGTGAGAATAACTGCTGCGAACTCCCCGTGTATGAGATGGGATAGTATGAACACTTGGAGGAACAACAGAGTTTCTCCCAGGAATGTGCTCCTGGTGGTATCCAGCCACCTCTCCAGAAGAATGCGCCACACTACTTCCGGCAAAGAAGTGACTACTCTCATGACCCAAGTTATTGGGCATTATCCTCCCATGAGGGCCACCAGAAGCATGTATAGGAGTCCACTCTGGTAAAGGAACACTTGAATTTTGGCTTGAGTGATCCAGTGAGCCAGGATGATCAATTGGAAGTCTACTTGAACCGGGATGGTGAGTATAATTAGCTTGTAGATGAGTCCTAAACATATCCGACTCCAAATCTATAGCAGGCCGGCTTCTCACATTTCGAACAGAGCTCTCACCCCCAATTGAAAGATGATTGCCTCTGTAATTAGGAGGAGCAGTCAAAGGCTCCCAGAGATTATGCTGAGGATCTAAAGCCGGTTTTTCCTGCCTTACTTCTGACAAAGCCGATACATCAGATGAACTTCCGTTACAGTAATACCTACTGGTACTGCCCCTCTCACTCATAGCAGGAATCCCAGGGCTTTTACGTTTGTATGGGCCCCTCCCATTGCCCACAGATAAATCAAAAAAGTTGCTTTCCACTCCATAATTTGAGGAAGATGCATGGTGAGCATGATTTTCCGAAACCATACAGACATTCGGAGCAGCAGATTGATGTAAAGAATCCCGAGATGGATCAGATGTATCAGGTTGATAATGGGGAGGATTAACCATCTGGGCTGATGAAGAATACCCATTTGACCTTGAAGCAGAGTTCCACTGAGAAGCATAATGAACTCGGTCTACTGATCCATTTTCACCAGGGTGAAAGTTTGGGCCATTTTCGGTAGCATTAGACCTAGCTGCAGTTCAAAGTAACTGGTATCAAAAATAGATAGCATAACCTTTAAACATGAAAAGATAGCATAACACAAGAGGACTACACGACAGCTACAACGTAGAAACTCTATGAAATACTCTCTCTGCACCACAGAATCTCATTAATGACAATTACAAATTCTACTGTGAGACTGTATGAGACCTCTCACATATTTCAAAAGTAACTGTTACTTTTCAAAACCAACCGATTTCAGAAGTAACATGTTAACTTATCAAAAGTAACTAATTGATTGGTCTCATACGATGAGATGGTCTCGCAGTAGAATTACTGAATGATAAAAGCAGGCAAGTGTAATCATTTATGCATGCATTATTTTAAGTATTGTTCATACCAAGGAGGCTAAGAGCAAGTTAGGAGTTATCAGCTCTAGAAAGACTAATTAAGCTCCTCTGTGGTTACATCACAGTCTCCAACGGAAATTACTATTAAAACAGTTCTGCATTTTGGTTTAAACCGAAAAAATTCACAAAATAATGAGATAAAAACTTATATTAGACGTATATAGTAGAATAAGAATTAAAAAAAACTGACTTTTGTACTTTCTTTAGTTTGACTATTTTGCTGGAATACAACTCGAGGTAGTGTTTTTAAAGAAAAGTCGTTTAACAGAAAACACATACACTCCTCACTTGAACTTCCCATTGGAATTTGGCACAGGAAAGTTAGGAGAGGTAAGACTGAAAGGGAAACAAGTGGGACAAAAATTTAAAAGGCAGAAGAGAGAAAATAATGCTTCATAAATATTCCTAACAAACTAGGTAATGGTAAAGCAATGATGCATCAGCATGTATAATGGTGATCAGGATTGTTGAGACAAACCACTAGCATTAAAGCACCATAATGCTACCATCACAAACAGTACATAATTTCTGATGGATGAACTGAATGACAAAATAGTTCTCATTACCAAAATGAAGGTACATTTCTTCAGTATGCAGCCGATTCCAATGTTGATCCGGCTCAGCATCAAATATCTGTGACGGATTGTATATATGTCTATGTGCCATAATTACATCAGGCACTATTATACTGCAGCCTGCTCGCCAATCAATAGAACCGCAGCCTGCACACAAGTAACCTCATAAGCATTGGTAGACTAGACTCGTTTCCAGCCTTGCATTAACTTCATTAACGATTAACAATGTAACCAAATATAGATCTCATAAGGGCACCCTATCATCAACAAATTTGTTTTCACCTACGAAACAACAGAAAACATCTTGGACACTAGTGCATGCAAAGAAAACTGTTTTGGGGCTACAGAGTCACAGAGATACCCATACTAAGCCAACCAATTACTAGCAAAGAATATGCTACGGTGTCTTTCACCGGCATACTTGAGGCATTGGGCAACAACAGAGATATTAGGTGACCAAGGAAGTGATACCTAAATTAACCACACCAACTGCTAAAAAAGAGTCTTCGAACCAATACAGAAAAAATTACACTTAGCAAACTCAAACTTCAGTGATAAGTAAATATAATGGCAGAATTCCTCGAACTACTGACTATAACCTAGAATAACAAATCAAGTGATCAAAGATAAAATTATATAAAAGAAAGAAAGAAGAAAAAAAAAAAAGAGTACACACTGACTAGAAGCAAACACAATGAAAGTCACTCAATGGTTCCTCTGAAAACAACAATCAGATAGAGATTTGCAATTACCCCTACCAACTTAACCGTAGGCTCACTATTAATAGGCCAATAAAATGGTAAACGAGACAAGATGAGATCCTACCGAACATATTTACCTGGTGAGGAGTAATGCTGTCAGAGAAACCTACCTGGCTAGAAGAAATTTTGAGACTACTGAGAAGAGCTACAGTACCAAACAAACAACTCTAAGAATACCCCTTTCGACTTCACTACCTGACTCGAGCTGCAATAATGGCTGCATTCTACCCAGGTATTCACTTAAAAGAACTATATACGGAGACGCCGTATGTATCTTATGAAGTGCTCAATATTCATTCACAATACCATTCTCAGTCTATTAGGTACAAAAAAGCACAATCGAATGCCAGAACTCCATACCCAATTGTTTCTGTCAAATTAGCTGAACAATTCTGAGTGTATCCAGACCCTCAAAAAAAAAATTCTGAGTGTATCCAAAAGTTTTTCACCCAATCACACATCTACGAATTTTCCACCCACCACTATGAACAAATCCTGAAACTGAGACTAAGATTCCGGCTGAAGCAAATACGATCGTGCATTTGTCATAGCAGTGACCAACATCTTCGCACTAAACTTAGTGAACTATGTTGCTTAAGACAGAGATCCATTGATCAAAGATGGGTAAACAATCCAACCAAGAATATGGAATTTTTTATACCACATCGACATATCCCCTAACAGTGAGTAGGCTGAACGTATCCCAGATCCCTCAGGACACTGACCTAGTAATGCACATTATAAAGTTTATTTCCGTAATCACGGTTAACTAATGATAGGGCGAGGAAACATTACATCAATACTGATCCTTTAAAACATCAACAGAGCAGGACCCAGTCTTCTCAAGATCAGAAGAACATCTTATCATACCAAACCCAGTGTTCTCAAATCTTGAGAGTAACACTGAAAACAATGTATATTCTGTAAGGCAAATTAACCTTTTCCAAAAAGTTCATTGAAAGTCTTCGATCAATCATATCTTGATAAATTGATGAGCAGATGTAGAAACACAAACTACCACTTTTTCTTCAAAAACAGCATATGAAGTAAGACACTTATTACCAAGCCCCAAAAACTGGCACAAAACCAAACAAGATGCAGGCATCATTTCATCGAGGTTTCATCCAAAGAACTGAGCTGAAGAAGATCAAGACCCAAACACATTGAAAGCTGGGAACTCAGAACTCTGCTTAGAATTCCAGAGAGCAACGTTCCACAACTATCATACTTATGATATACTCACTAGCCATTGGAAAGACTCTGCAGATCATAAATCACTCGTTCGAGATGGTGATTAACAAATGCATACAGCATTTCATAGGTGCATATAAGACCAGTTCAACAGAAGTTCAACAACCCCTGCAACATAATTTATAACGAAGATGATATGGAAAATCCCAGCCAAACTATCCACCAATAATAATGGCTTAGATTCATCTGCAACCTGCCATTCAAGATGCTTCCAATGGGTGAATAAAATATTCCCCGTTGAGAAATCAATAGAGGATGACAACCTAGCTGGAATGCACTTCAGAAGAATGAAATAAGAAAGATTTAGAAACAAATTTAGAAGATTAAGTTAAAAGTTTATAGTGAATAGAATGAGCAGATAACGCTGGATCGATATTCTTAAAAATGTGCACTTCTCGGAGCCTTATAAATTGATAGGTCTTCATAGGCAAAAGGTAAAAAAAGAATATATCAACTCAGAATAGAAGGAGGCAGATGAGAGTATAGACAAAGATTAATACAGTGACACAAAATAGTAGTCACACACAACGAGAACAAAATAATAGTCACACACAACGAGAAAGCAGATGATGATAAGAGAGTTTCTTTTCTAGCCCTCTAGTTATCCAACAACAACAACAACAACAACAACAAATCAGAGCAACCCCAAGTGCTAGCAGATAACATTCTTGAGAAGGAGAAAAGGGGCAAAAAAAAAAAAAAAAAACACACACACACACAAACACACAATGTATGGCAAGACTGGTAACTGCTTCATCACTAAGAAACTACAGCTCGAAAGAGATGTCAACAAGTAACACAATCATCAAACTAATGAAGTCATAATCCACGGAAAATATTGCCAGACGCCACTGAATTACGTCAGAGCAAAGCGATTAAACATCCCCCATCCAAAGATTATGTAACTTTCTCCAAGTGTCCAAGACAGTTGAAAGCAAATTATAACGAGATGAGGACAGGAAAAAATGACCTAACTGAGACAAGATGTGTTAGGGAAGCTGAAGTAGTAATGTATCAAAAGAAGACATTCTTTTCATACATAGCTGCTCAATGAAGAGAAACAAAACAGAATATGAGTTATGAAAAAGAACGACCGGAAGACAAAGAAATCAAGTGGAAGAAAAGGCAGTGATCTTTCTCAACTAAAAGCTGAGAAGCTGGAAGAGAATGTTAGTTATAACCAGTGGCCCATTCCTATCGATTGAAACTTCTTTTCATCAAGTATGTCCAAGACTTTCTATTGATGGCTTCACATTTTCATCTCTAACCCTACTTCTATTTTTACAAGTTCTGAAACAAATCATAAAACAGATTTCATATGGACTCACAACAGCCAATTGTTATGGGCAGACTGGACAATGCCCATTTCCTAAAGCAATAACTAAAATAATCATAGAAGACATACTATGGCAGCTTAAAAAAAAAACATGGCACAACAAGATCGAAAGTGCAAGAAGCAAAAAGGATTGCTACTTCAAAAGACAATTTGCAAAGCAAATGGAAAGGAGCTGCGAGGGGTGACGAATCTCTGAAATCCTAAAGGGTGGGATTCCCAAAATAACTTTTGAATCAAAAAATTGTACAGATCTTCCTTAAGGTCAAAATGTTTGCAGAGTACCTCAAATATATGACTTCCGAAATCCAAATTTGCATGACATTTACAACTTTTTTACCAATTCGGCCAATCCGGAACAACAGCAAAGTCATAGTCCCAAACAGAAAAACAAAACAAAGGAAGAAAAGAGAACTGATGGAAAAAAGACAAAAGATAACCAAAAAAGGGATAACGGAACAAGACAATGTCATCACAGGATCTGCCTACATGAACTGGAGTCCAAATGTAACTAGCTTCAAAATACAAAAAAAAAAATTATTATTCAGATCTAACCCACTCTGCAGGAAACCATCACCTTAAAGAGAGGATAGACTTCACCTGCTTTCAGCAGTTCTCTAAGCTGTTCAAGTTCTTCAAAATGCCAACTAGCCGTGGGGGGCATGACTGATCTCCAATTAAAACTTTCATTATACAGTATTAAGTCCTATATCACATTTTGATAAGCCCTTTACAATGTCAATTGATAATAATCCTTTCCAAGGAAAAAAAAAAAAATATTTTATCTCCTGTTAGTATTCAATCTCGATCCAGGCCGGATGGGTTAAATGAAATCTCTAAACATTTGACTGACAATTCATACAGCTATATTAAGTGCATTCAACACATTCTGCAAAGGAAACAAAAAAAAAAGAGAGAGAGAGAACACCCCTAACTCAAATGTTCAACAACTGTTCAGCAGTGAATTTAAAGTTGGTTCAGACAAGCTGTGATTTTTGTTATACCTGTTCACAAAAATTGTAAACTAATAAGAATGACAACATAATTATACCACTTTCAACAAGTGCCAAGAACAAAATTAGGACCCAATGATCAACCAGATACAACTCCCCATTTCGATGGTCGTACACTCGTACTGCTTATCCAAATATGTCATTTACTAGGTTCATCATTTAATGTTCCAAATTGCTCTCCAAAAGAAATTTTGCATTCCAAAAAGTAGTGAATGCAGATGCTTCTACAGAGATGTTTGCGTTGCAGAAATTGAGAAATAAAAAATACAAAAATAAAAAGACTAGTAGCAATCCAGCCTACTAAATTCTCAAGAGTGTGATAAAAATAAAAATCAAAAAAGGATCAAACATAGCCTATTAAAATGTAAGAAATGTATTTCTTCGTCAATATCTTTTCTATCCCACATTATTTGGAAGGAAAAATGTATCACATCTAATTTATTATACAAACACAAAAAGATGCAAATCTATCTGTAGGATTTCTTAATCAATACACATCACCACCAGCAGCTCCAAACCATGAATTTCTTGTCAAGCCAACCAGTGTCAAAATTATTCCTACATCATTTAAAAAATTCCACATTGAAAGATATGTTGTTTAAATTAAGCACAAGAGAAAACTTGGATGTTATTTTTTTTTTTAACAGATTGTTTTAAACACATTGTCGCCTCATTAGTCTAACAGAATCAGACCACTGATGCACATAGCTGAGCCAATCCGTGAGAGGCTAGGTCGCAAATCACACATCTACATGGTACTTAAAACATCAACATGCATCATTAGACAAGCCATCATTTCAGACAAATACGATCAAATAATATGAAATATCTACTAGCACAAACTGGAAGGTAGAGGTAAGGGCACACGAAAGAAAAGTTTGAAGTGAAAAAATTTATATTCAATATAGCATTACAATTTCCCATTCAGTTATTGATAAACAATGGACATGAGGAAGATCTACACCCTCTACCATAAAGGCATAATGTCTAAAGTCTACAAGAGGAAGAACAATCTCAAGAGAGAAAAGCTATGTAGAGTGAAAAGTAACTGTGATATTGGCAACCACACCCACTAATATTAATTCCTGCTTATGCCAAACTGGTCCTCAGCTCTCCTTTCACAAGACAACGAAGTATTGCCCATCTTAGGTGCTAAAGTGCACAAGCCTTTGCATATGAAATCTCACCAAATCAAGGCTCACGTGTGGATTCTTCTGTGTCAGAAACCACCATAACCTAAGGACAACTGGAAAGGTTTGCTATAAGATCTGCAGAATGCAAATAAAGCCCTGGCAGTAAGGAAATTGCTATAGTCAGAATAATACCTCCCAAGCAACACTATTGCAGTCTCTCTTACTCAAACCAACGAAAGATACAACTCCACAAACCTAATACGGATGTCGGCAACTACCTGAGACCATCCTTTGGGATTTCCCTCTCTTTCCCCCAACATTAAGAATGTGACTTCAGATTGCACAAACTCCCCTCCCTCCAAATGAAGGAGATGAGTTCAGAGTCTCAATAGAGACTTTGGGGGTAAAGGCAATGTTAAACACATTGGTAAAAGGTCCATTTGTAATAGCTTCTCTGCAATAAGATAGTAGATGATTAGCGAATGCATATTCAAACTCACCATTGGGGTCCAGTCTATCACACTTTCTAAATTTCTTGTTCCCCTCTAAAGCAACTAAAAATAAGGTCAAAATGTCACAAGAAACTACAAATCAAGGAAAGAATTCACCTTTACAAAGCCCATTCTCTAACTCTTGAGCAATACACCCAAAAAAAAAGATTTTGTATAAAAAAAATACAAAAAAAAAGGAAAAAAAAAAAAGATAGGGAAGGAAAAGACAAAACAATTTCATTGATAAATTGATTCAAAACACAATAAAAGAGGAAATATTAAAAGGAGAAATCAATAGAAGGATAGTAGACACTCTAGACAGTACACTAAGTAGTGACATCAACAATTTTAGAAAAGATTTCGCCTAGAAACATAAAAATGACAAGAAAAGCCACTTGGTTACCGGATTCACACTTCCAAAGTTCCAATCACACTAACACGCACCAGAAAATACCAACACAAGACAATCACTAACTAATAACCTTCCCTCTCTCTAACCCACCAATCAAAATTCAAAAGCTGTAATCCCAACCGTCAACACACACCCCCCTTCCCCCCCCCCCCTTCCACCTAACATGATAAACACGAACACACGCAGACCAGATAAGAAATATAGAGGCTAGCTCGCATTATACAAACTAGTACACACCTGTGAAGACCGATAAAGAAACCTATAATGCTAACCGAGATTGACCTAAGCCAAAGAATCAATTAATAAAGGGTTTTACTTTACTTATCGGGTGTTAGTGATCCTCGAGTCCTAGACTGCTAAATTCGCCCCTAGCACGGACACATCACAACCCCAAACTCTCACCCTCAAAACCTACAAAACTATTACTATCCTCTATATCTAAATTCATAAACCCCTCCCTATTGTTCGCCAAGGCAAAAACAAAACGCACCACGTAAACAGCCCATCATTGAACTGTTTACTTAACCTCACCAAACCGATCACAAATTCACTAAACAATCAACAGTTTCTAACTTCCTACCCCACTAAAAAAATCGGTCAAACGATCGCCCTAATCTAACGCCACCTTGCGTACTCTTTACGCTTACGAATAATTCGCATAAAACATAACGTATTAAAGCTCAACAATCAAATTTTAAATTAACAATGCATATGAACAAAAGGGGCAGAATAATTCCCAATTAACAACGAAATCTTACTCTACAAGCTAAAGGGTATCAATTAAGATCATCCGATCATCCTAAAAATAAATAATCCGAAACGAATATTCAACCGACAAAATTCAACAAACGCTATGATCACAATTATATATTAATCAAATTCAAATTAATCACGAATTAATACTACAATCAACAATAATCAAACTATATAACAAAGTTAATTGTACGATAAAATCGATGATCGGTCCAAAATAAAGCGATAATCAAACCCCAATTAAGAAGAAAAGGGGTAAAAATTACGCGCGAAATAAAACAATAATAATATGATCAAGAGATATATATGATGAAAAAAAAGTGGAAAAATCAAACCTTTGGAAGTAGAAGATGAAGCAGAGCCGTTGATTATTCCGAGCGCCGATCAATCGGACGGTTGAGAAGCGGTTAAGCAAAGAAGAGAGAGAAAAGAAAGAAGGAAGAAAGAAACAAGTTTGGTTTTTTTACAAATGGTGAGGTGCTGAGAAAAGAGGTGAAATGGGGGAATTATAAAGAGATGGTTGTACAGGTGTAGTAGGTAGGGGTGAGCAAAATATCCGATTATCCGATTATCCGATTATCCGATCCGATATTTGATCCGAATTTACGGATATCCGATCCAAAAATGCAT
>JBBYHQ010260406.1:0-22548 GCA_038382645.1 Spergularia azorica
CTGACATTGTTTGATTTGTTTCTAGATTTGCTTAGTTTCTATCCCCTTGTGTGAGATGATGGTTGTCATTGTATGTCCGATTTTCACCCATGTTTTGGTGTAAACAGAAATTACTGTGTAATTTGGATACATAGATATTGGATGGCAATCTGTAAAACACACATTTTGATGCATAGATAGTAAATGGAATCGTGTATACATCAAAATCAACCAGATTCAAGTAGAACTATGGCTTTACCCTATGATGAGGCATATGCTGATACAGAGTGTAGCCGAACCATCACCTCCAGTTATGCAGCAGAGCTGCTACATTGACATTCTACAGGTTTATTCTAATTAATCCGAGGTTTTCTGCACAGGGCGGCCATAGGTCTATCAATAGTGATCATAACTTAGTTATGAGCCAGTGACAGATTAGCGGTACAGGTATTATAGAGTAATGCCTCGAGGTCAAGGGTCGACATTCTAATCAGCTCAAGTAGGCTGTTTCGTTTGGCAAAATTTTGGCATGACGACCAGGTGAGGGTGTAAGTCGAATATCCACTGAAAACCTGAAAACCTGAAAACCCTATCTCGTCCTAGCAGGGTAGCAGGGACCGTCTTGCTCAATGGTTGTTTTTGTTTCCTTAAGATCGAAGGATCACGGATAAATATAAGTCGTCCCATGTCTACATAGAGCTGACATACGTCTCATGCATGAACTTAGCAACTTAGCAAGTCACATCTGAACAGTTAGAAAAACACCAGATGACATTCAGACAACTAACCAGGAGGTTCAGGACCATATATTCATTACCAACTTCAATTTTTTAATTACTTACAAAGTTGGCTAATGATAATAATAATTAATAAAACAAACATATAATTAATCATGTAACTCTGAAAAGTACCTTGTGAAAAATAATCAAAGATATGATGGTTTAGTTGGGAAAATTCAGGGATATTTCGACTAGAAAATTAGAATCCAAATTAGTAGCAGATGATTATGACAGGATTTTTGGTCTGAGACAAAAGTTTCACACGACAGAATTTGGTCAATGGTCAATATGTGATTGCTGGCTTGCTGCTAATTTGCTAAACAATTCCAATGGAATCTAGTATTGCTCAATCACGGCTTTCATGAACATGGTCATAGTTATCGTCTATTCATCCATGAAGATTGAAAATTGAAAATTGAATTGACATGTTTAAATGGTACGTCAATACGTCACATATTGTGGATATGGTAAACACATTATTGTAGTGTGCAAATACACGTTAATATAAGTTATTAAGTTATTCCCCCAAAAAACCAAGAAGTACGCTGACTCGGTCGCTCCATTTAGTTTAAAGATACACTTTTCAAGGGAAAATATAGTTCAAACAAGATTTCAGGTTTTTTTTGTTGTATATGAAATGGAAAGCAAGAGGGACTAAATCAGAAATCCTTGTTTCGAAGAAAATATATTGTTCTTGGTTGAAAGCGGACTGTCCATTGCAACCTTTTCCCGTTCTCCCCCTTTTTTTTTACGATGAGACAACAAAAGGGAAATTAACAAGCCTTCCTCTCAAGGTTGTTCTTCCTCATTTCTGCCGAAAATGAGCCAAACAAAGCCTTCCTTGAGCGACACAAACACACACACAAAAAGAGTAAGAGTGGTGTTCTCCGTCGCCCTTAGTAAAAAAAAAGGTTCTTTACCAAACCAGACACGGCATAGATGACAAAACTTCCTTCCATGTAGATCTACTTCCCCCTTCAACACATGCCTGGAGTTTTGATTTCAAATTTTCAATCACACAGAATGACAAATTGACAATTACCCAAAATTATGCACACTTATCATCAAACATGCCATTCAGAATTAACAAGAGTCTCTTCTCAATTTCCCACTTGTTCCAGGTTGTGTTTGTCCGAGATGTGCAACACACTGCATCGTGGAGTATTTATCATGACCATTACCAACTATCTGCTGATGGAACAAGACGGTCAAGAATAAGATGATCAAACAGCATGATACAAATATACATATCGGTGAACTTCAAATCCCTGAACAAAATTGGACATTGAGGGATAAGTTGAAGCTCAGCCTGACAAGGCTGACAGAATTATGTTTCCTACTGACATGAGACTACGAGAGTGATTAGGAAACAAGGATTCATCGACAACCTTAACAAGCTAACATTGTCCGACCCGAAAATACTATCTGTAAACAAAATCTTCCCGGGTGGCGTGGGGGGTAACGGCATCAGGCACGATAAGATGGAGAAGGGGAAGGAGAACCAGTTCAGTTCAGACTTCAGAGCCACCAGTCCTACTGCAAAGGAAAAATCTCGCTCTACATTTAAGAGAAAAAAAAAAAGACACACCAAGTCATTCTGTAGATTTACCTTTGTACCATTCTGTACTTCAATGAAGGATTCCCAGAAGAGGTTACTCCAAAGACTCTCAAATACAATTTTACACTGATATGCTAGTGCTACAAAGACAAATTATGTCCTACTGTCTTTTTTTTTATGTTCTTTAAAACACATCACGCACAAAGCAGGTTTGATACAATAATCGGATCTCCCTTACCTCGGAAGCTGACACTTTTTGACAATGGTATTAGGTCCAAACCCAGTCTGAACGATGAAGTCTCAATATAACAGTTATATGGAAGTAATATTACAACACAACCCTAGAATATCAGGCAAAACACAGATATTTGTTACAGGGTGCTAAAAGGAAGTTATTGTCTAATTGAGCAACAAAACAAGCCATCAAAAGGAGATATAAAAGGGCATGACTACTTACAGGCTACTGTTAGTCATCTTTCGGAAAGATAATGCAAATGAGTGAAAGAATGCTTCCATTTTTGGCTCATGCCTCGTTAAAAAAAAAAAAAAAAAAAAAAAAAAATCTCAAATTTGTTGTGGCTATCCTTCATCAAAATTTCCAAATCAGCACCTGGTTTAGACTTTAATTAATAATCCAGTGGGTTCATTTCCAATAATCAAAGATTTTCCTTTCATCACAGCCTTCAGTCCAACATTTCCTCTCTAATAACTCGATTTTCAATAGCTTCAGATTTGATCTTACAAATGGATTAGTGTATCACTATCAGAGCAAAAGGAGCAGCATTTCGTTAAGCTTATCTAGGGATATCTAAGCTGACAACTCAATCACTAGAGACATTTAAACAAGCAATTCTCTTACACTATACTATTGCACTCATTGGAATAAGAAGGAATTTAAGCAACAAGAGCAACCAACGAACAAACAGAGGTTCACCAAAAGTGAGCTCATTAATATTATTGTCAAAAAGGCTGGTTAACACAATTTTATTGCACGAAACTTTTAAAGAAATACGGCTTACATAATCGGCTTTTGTTCTATACAGCAGTGAGCTTCAAAGTCGAACCATCCTGCTCAAACCACTGATAAAAGACCTGTTTTGCCAACACTGACAGTTCTCCGCAATGTAGCTGCCACATTAGTTTTTGGTCAAAGAAAGGCAGAAGACATCACTTTTCGTATGGGACAAAGTGGAACTTAGGAACATCTGGTTATTCTCTTGTACATTAATCACTGCCTTCGATATACTCATTTGACTGGTTGTAACTCATCTTCTCCTGTGCAGGAAATACTATAACCAAGAAATCAAATAATACTATTCTAAACATGATGTAAGGGACACCCAGCCCCAGGAAAGAGAAGGCCTCCAACTTCCGAGCAGATCTCACACAAGCTCCCACTGTTAATAAGCGTACTTTCCTCCCAATTTTGTACATATTTGTTTAAATTAACCAACTGAGCATTCAAGTAAGATAGTACTATATTTTCCAGGATCACACGATGTATTCACAATAAACAAGAACAGGGCACACGTTTTATGCCACTCGAACACTTTACATAAAATAGCGTTCAAAGAAGATATCTAGAACTAGAACATCACAAAATTTATGGAGCACTGCACTATAAATTCCTCAAGTAAAGTCCTTGTCAGGACATAAAATAACACCCCAAACATAACTGACACTGGCAATGCAGGCAAAGCTTTCTGATAGACAGCCAACAACATCAAGGTAATTCCAAGACCAGCTATTATAGCCAGATAGCAGGCATACACCGTCATAAAATCATACATCGCTGCTCTGCCAACCAAAACACTGTAGAAGATGAAATCCCCAAGACCTAGCTTGACCGCACCAGAAGATCCCAGCCCAATCCCTTCAAAGGCCATATTTTCATCTGAACCCCTCACTTCCTGCACACGCCGCTCAACAGTCATACGGTTCTCAAGCAATGGCACATCATGGTCATTATTTGGTATTGCCCGTCCCTCTTCAGCATCAACTAAACTTCTATCACTCGGGACACTGCCAACAGTCGATGGTCTCGACTGATCAGTACTCATCTCTACGTTTATCCTATGACCATTATTCTCATTTTGATCCCCATTACCCCTACCATCTCTCCATAACCTCCTCTCCCCTCCAACACCACTCAACTCATCCACATTAACGGGGCGAGCTTCATAGACCAATGCCGGTATATCCTCATCCCTAGCAATTGCAAGCTCCACCAATAACCGAAGTGGTCCAACGGGCAACAAAACCGCAGCCAAATCATACAAAGACATAGCAACCAAAAGCACCCAAGTAGTCCACTCCGGCAACATTGTAAACCAGTAAGCAACCAGCACCCCAATCACAACCAAATAAGCTTGAGTAACTACAATTGGCATCTTTGACATAAACACAGCTAAAACACCGACGACCGCGAAATTAAACAAAACCACCAAGAATGTGACAGGATCAACAGGCAAACTCAGCTTTTCTATCAATAAAACAGCAATTTGACCACCCATAAACCCCAACACCATAAAAGCAGAAAACCCCATGTAATATTGCAAGAATTTGGTGCATCTAATATAGAACAAAAACACCAAAAAAAAGGTGATTGCAGTCACAACAACCACAAACACAAGAGAATTCAAAAGGGCACCTGTAAATTTGTCCCAAAATGAGTCTGATGTGGTCTCATCATAAGCTAAGTTAGCTATGGTGATGATTGAATTCGACCCGGATGAAGATGATGGGTCAGAATTCAGGGTTAAGACAAAAAAAACCACCAAAAACATGCAAATTGAAACTGGGGTTATGATTCTGACTATTTCTTCACCTAGTGTGTCGATTACGCTTGTGGGTCTTTGGTTTCTGTCCATTTTGAAGTTGAAAGATTCAAACTTTATGAGTTTTTGGTGGTGGAATTTGATAAATTAAGGGTTTTTCTTCGATTATAAATGGGGGTTTTCTGGGTTTGGTGGTGAGTTTGAAGAGGGGGATTTGCTAAGATCGGACAATTGGTCTCACTTCCTTGAGATAGAAGATTTTGGTATCAAATTATTAACCCGGTAAAATCAGAAATGGTAAGAAAATTGCAGTTTTTGGGGGTTTTCTGTCCCCAGATTTGATTCAATGCGAAATTGACCTTTGCAAAACGTTCAAAAACCAAACCACATGTTCTTTCTTTGTGGAACACGGACTTAGCCAACTGAGCTAAAATTCTGGCTCTTGAGTTGAGTCTTCGAGTGTGAAGTGTTAGATTCGTGAGAGCAACTTTTGCCATCCGTTTTACTTAACTGATTAGTAGATAAACATTGCAATTCATAACACAGCAATTCAAGCTACTTGATCTTGATGATCTTCATTATCTTCTCATGGACAATCTTACTTGATTGAGTTAGTTGACGGGTGTCATTTCTTTATTTTGAAAAATAATGTCGTTAAATCGATTGTTTCATATAATGTCACATTGTCACATAACAACTCAGGAGTTTGAGATAATTCATTAATAGAGAGTCATATGACACCTACTATACAGAGTACTCCTGATCCCTCGCTGCACAAGTTTCACATTTCCTTGCTCACACTTTCATACACTCATGCGCATTTCATTTTCTTACGACGATAATTTATCGTTATCACATCATATCCCCAGTCCAACAGTCCTTGACCGATGATCACAATGTAATTGCAATGAGTACACCAATCTAAAGAACCCAATGTGAAAGTCAACAAACCAAGTGAACCAAAAACTACAGCAAAATTTCCCATAAAATAGTCAACCCTAACAATCTAACATATCTCAACGGCCTTTGCAATATGGTCAATAGATGAAATTTCCCAAATAATTAAAAAAAAAAAGAAGACAAAAACAAACTAGTGTTTGTGCATTTGTGTTCAAGCACTAAACTAAAGTACATAGAAGTCACAAGTGAAAGCAAAGGGTTTAAAGATATTTCCAGGGCCCACAAAACAAAGCTGACACATCACGTATTCTTAACAAACCCAAAAATCACCACCATCAAACAATCCAACGGTTGATAACATCCCATCACAAATCCAACGAACACAAGGCAACACCCCCACAGTAGCGTACACTACACCGCCAACCACTCGAACCTATCCCCTCACCTGGTTTTAAAACCCAACCCCCCGTATTTCTACACGATCCCAAAACCCCTTCTTCACATTTCTAGGGTTTATACCAATTCAAACACCCTTCATCGCACACACAACACACTGTCTTCTTCCCCAAAATTAAGGTTCTTTTTCTCTCTCCTCTTTTTTATCATTCTAATTGTTTGATCTTATTAATTGTTATTATGATCCTTCCTCTTGAAGATTGAATATTGATTGATGTGTTCATTTTCATGTTTTTTATGAAATTTGTTTCGATTATTTTCAAGGGTTTTTGGTAAATGGATTAGATGATGTCGTTTTGGGTGGAAATTTGTATTTACTGTGGTTAAAAGATGGTAAATTTGTGTTGTTTATATGTTTATATTGGATATTTGATTTGTTAATGGTGTTTTTGATTGGTTGAATTTGCCCTAATTGGTTTTTATTTTGTTGATATTAATCGATTAAATTGATGGGTTTGGTTAGCGATTCCGTTCGATATTAGGGTTTTGTGATTTCTGACTTTGATTTGTTATAATGGGTTGTCTTCAATTTGAAGTTTTAGTTTGGAAATGTAGGAGGGAATTGATGGGTGATGGGAGGTAACTGTTGGTATTAGTTGTTGGAATAGAATTAATCAGGTCTCGGGTTATGGAGATATCGAAACGTGATTTGGGATAGGTTATGGTAGCCACTGGTAGTATTGCTGTAATATGGTGATTCATCACATGCTTTTGTTGTTGTTGCTGTTAGATGATATTATGATGGGTGATGGGAGGTGACTGTTATTACTTATCACTCGTCGGAATAGAATTAATTCAGTAACTGGGTCTCGGGTTTTGGAGATATTGAAATGTGATTTGGGATAGGTTATGGTAGTGCTGGTCGTATTGCTGTTGTAATAAGATTCTCATTTGTATGTTGATTGTTATGTTTTGAAGGTTGGAAATATGGCGTTTCTCAGTAGAGCTGGGAGTATACTCAAACAGACTGTGAGCAAGCAGATTGGCTCGCAGATTTCAGGATCAAACCCTTCTATTTTTCAGGCGCTAAGATGCATGTCATCTTCTTCATCCTCAAAGCTGTTTGTTGGAGGTAATTTTGCACCCTACTGGAATGGTTTTCTCATGCTGTATTTTGTGGCCGTTGTTTTTAAAATATGCTTGTGATGAAATGCAGGACTCCCTTACTCCATCGATGATTCAGGATTGCGGGATACTTTTTCTCAGTATGGTGAAGTTATTGAAGGTGTGTTCTATTGCAACTTTTGACGTTTTGAAATACTGGATTTTCCTGTGACGGATGGTTTAGCTAACACTACCATTTGAAAACTGACTTTGTTTTGTCGAGGCTTGGTTATATTGCTGTATAATTTTCTGAAAAAGACATTAACTGCTCCTGATGAATTTTCTTTGGCTACGTTTTTTTTTTACTGCAACTACCAGGAGGTAGCCTATAACTCTGGTCCTTCATATGGGTTGTGATATAGTTTCACTAGGAGAGAGTATGGGTTTAAACATTTTGATGAATTATTACACGATTTCACGTTCTTTATGTTAAAACCGTTGCATGTGAAGGCATTCGAGGGTAGTTTGTTGCTGGCTGTTGTATGACGTGATTGGTGATTGTGCGTAATTAAATTCAGTTCATTTTGCATTGTAATGAAGCTACCTTCAGTTCTATTGGATGCTCTTCTAAGTTCTAACACTGTGCTCTTGGACTTTCCAGTTCTCTTGCAAAACTAGGATTGTATTGAAAGTTAAATGTTTTAACTAATTCTAGACTTCCACAAGTTATGGTAAAAATGCAGTTGCATGTTGATCGTTAGATTAACCTTTTTTACCATGGGTGCTAACATGCTTGCAAGATTGTGGTATTATGGTTCTATGACTTGTCTGCATCAATGACTTGTCCCTAATCTGCTTTCACATTTTCTGTACTTGCTCTATCTCTATCTATGTCTTCCCTTTCCCTTTGCACAGCAGAAGTGATTTTGGAGTGTCGATTTGACAATTTTAGTTTACTATTGCAGCTAAAGTCATCATAGACAGGGAACAGCAGAGGTCAAGAGGGTTTGGATTTGTCACATTTGCATCAACTGAAGAGGCTTCTAGTGCTATCCAGGCAATGGATCAACAGGTATTAATCTCCGTTATTAACCGCATTGTTTGTACTTGTTTGCACTTCTGGTCATTTGTTCTGCCCAGATTTTGAGTTGTGGATGCTTAAGAGCATATCTCTATGGTATAAGAACAATTAATCATACATTGACTTATAGTTTTTCTTAGTCGTCTTTGTTCTTGTCTGGTTGATTGATGGTAATCAATGTGAGGATAGTAGAATCTCTAGGGTTTATTTGTCGATGGGCTAGTCTTTGTGTAGGTTTATTATGTTGCAACTGCTGTGTCATTCCTTGTAAAGTTGGTGAATTTGCTGGCTTGTACCTGGTTTGATGGTTTGCTTGTCAATTGTGCAGGATCTCCATGGTCGTAGATTGAGGGTGAATTATGCGGCTGAGAGAGCTCCCCGTCCTTTTAGTGGCGGCGGTGGTGGATTCGGAGGCGGTGGTGGATTCGAAGGAGGTGGGTATGGAGGTGGTGGATATAACAGCGGTGGCGGTGGATATGGTGGAGGTGGATATAACAGCGGTGGTGGATACAACAGTGGAAGCGGTAGTGGATACAATAGTGGAGGCTATGGAGGCAACCCTGGTGGCTATGGAGGCAACCCTGGCGGCTACGGAGGTCCTGGAGGTCAAGGAGTTGCTACTGGAGCTAGTGATTCCTTCTTTGGTAGTGGTGTTGCCGGTGGGAATGCCACTGCTGAGACTGGGTTTGGCAGCAGCGGATTTGAGAACACTGGTTTGGGAACTGATACATTTGGAAGCCGTTCTACTGGTGCAATGGGTAATGATGCTGGGGACTTTGAGCCTACTGGAGCACCAGTAGGAGAGTTCAAGGAAGATGATGAGTCTGACGACTTAGCGAAGAGGGCTTGATGATTCCCGTCAATACCGTCAAGGAAGATTTGGTGGCGGTGTTTTCAACATAATATTGAAGTGAGGCAAAGCAGTAGCCATTATCTTCCTGCAAATATGGTGCTGGACATTCGTTTTTATGACCAAGACTGTCTCAGTATATTTAAGTTCTGGTTGATCGTGTTTTCGATGCAACATACTTTAGATTTCGGCTTTGTTGGAGTCAGTTATGGGTTGAAATTCTTCTAGGATTAATGTTAGTATTTCCGAATTGTTGCCTTACTAATGCTGTTCTTCCTTGTTCTCTCTCCCCTTGGTCTGGAAGACTGTTACAAGGCTGTAATCTGGATTTTTAGATGTCTTGTTTGTTTCTGGTACTGCCAGCCTTTGAGAATAAATTTTGAACTCCCACACCTTGTCAGTTCAGCTGGTACATCATGGTTTATATTCTGTAGGTTCGCAACTACTCGGCTGCAAGATCTTAACTACGTAGCTTAATCGTAATCTACAAGCTCGAGGCTTAAATCTAACATGAACCTGCATCTGTTTAACTGGTCGTGATTCATTTGCCTTGTTCGAAACTGAAAAATGGAACCACGTACGAATACACGAAAAAAATCTGCTATTCTATTACTTTTGGCAGTGTTGGTTTCTCTTTATACATTTGCATCACAAAATTCACCACTTGCTAGTGGTCTCTAACTAGAGACACCATAGCCTTTTGAGCTCTCAAGATAGCTGGAGAACCTTCCCTAGCTTTCTCAACAATCTGTTTTATCAGTAGCATGTCGTCATCATCGTCGCTATTGTAAGAGTCATTTGGGCTGTCTTCACTTGATGGTATCCCTGTTATACTGATCGGCTCTGCTTCTTCTCGTTTATCAGCAAGCCATGTGTTGCTCCGAAATCCCATTTGCCCATCCTCTGTACTCTGTTTGTTGACTTGGACCCGGGAAGACTCGTTTTCCAGTTCATTCAGGTTGTTGAGTACCCCAAAAGCTTCATTGTACGCATCAAGAGCATCCCCTGACAAATTCATAATCAGAGGCTGTGCATTGGGGCTAAGAATTTCTCTGGCTCTTGGGCTGCATCTGGACGACGAAGATCCACTATTTGAAACATCTCGCCAACAATTACTTCTCTCAGTTATTAGGTGCTGTATGTGCTTTTGGCTTTTTGCCAGCTCTGCTTCGAGTTCCATTATCAGTTCTTCTAGACGCAACTGAATGACCTCATGCAAGCGTAAGCTCAGTGCACGAGGTGAGACTCCATCTTTCACTGATTGAGGTGTGGGTATGCTGTGTGTGCCTCGATCAGGCGTAGGATCTGAGCTGGATATTCTACGTACAAGATCAGCCTGTAGTTCCCCATACACCAACTCAGCAACAACATCCTTGTCAGACTCCTGGTTCAACTGCATTGGCATCGAAAACTACATTAGCAACACAGCAATCATTCATATTTAGACGTTGTCAAAAAAAAAAAAAAAACACAGCAATCATTCAAGTAACTAGCCCGAAGGCCTCATAATAACATTTAGGGCTTGATTAGTAGGTGAGAACTTCATTGCAATATAATGGGTCTATACTGCTCGAAATAAATGGGGAACCGAAGGAAAGAGGATGACTGAATGTAACTCCCATTGCAATGATATCTCCATTCAGTGAGTTGATCACCATGGTTCAAATGGATCCCTCTCACCTAGATTTCCACTTTACTTGTACTAAATAGAATCCCATTACATTGCAATGCCAATCCCACCAAATCAAACATGCTCTTAGAAGATACAAACTACCAGGCAGTCCATGATGCAACATAGGATAGCAGCCTTCACAATCTATCCTGTATTTATTGATATCAATTCATCTACAAAATCACAAGGATGACACTCATTTAATAGGTACACAGGCAACACAATAACTATGTTTGAATGAACTGCGTCTATACTATACTTGGGAGTCAGATGTGACATGGACGGGCAAAACTCGATATACAACATTATAATACTAAAGAGTCACTGGCACTCTGATAGTTAGGGGGGAACTGAGGTAGGCTAGCAGAGGCAGCAGGGTTTGCAAAGTTGGGAGTTTATTGAAAATTCATGTATTAGAATGCATATCTGACTACAGAATTATTGGGATTGCTTATAATTTATATTCATACAGTTGGCATTTTCTTCAACGTTTCATCAATTTTAATATATTCACCCCTCTAGAGTTGTCAGTTTCTGTGTCCACCTCCACCGAAATTGTCTTTCCATCTGACTATTAATTCATGAAATGAAACACAGATATTTGATCCAACAAAATAGTCTTACCTCTCCTGGCAGAGTTAATCTTTTCATGCTCAGTTCCAGTCTTTCCAGCTCAGCTTCAAGCTCTGCTTCGATGTTACTGATTGATCCATTTTTCCTCGGAGACACTAAATCTTCATCAGCATATCTTACCAACACATTTGTATCTGTTTGGTTGGAGAACACATCCAAGTTCTCATTACCACTCGATATTCCAAGTATGTCCTGTGAATCGTCATCATTGGTGAGCTCTTTCACAGTTAAAGAATCTTTCATTTCCAGCTCATCTTGAAGATCTTCAACTAAATTTTCACTTTGCTTCAAGCTGTACTTCAGCTTCTCCAATTCCACCTTATTAGCTATTATAGTAGATAATATGCCAATTGAGATCCCAAGAAAGAAAAGGGGTTGCACACTTGAGATTCCTGACACAAGTGACAAAAATACAAAAATAAGGGGCGATCAACAAAACCTTCAAACCAGAAGAGGAAATATCTCCAATAATCTACTGACATAGGGTGACGAATGATTGTATAGACTAATAGGGAGTATAAGGCAGTGAGCATATGGGGATCATGGCAAAACATGTATTCATCACTAACCACAAAATTTAAAAGTGTGATTACAGCAAAAGTGGTAGCAAAATAAGCTGTCATTTAAGTCCAACAATCAATCAAAGGAGCAAATGTCAATTAGCTCCCATATACAAATGTCAATTCGTCTCTTACATTCACGGTCAAATTTACTAATTACATCAATACAGTAAGTGAACTCGTACGTCATTAGAATGCAAGTCTTAATCATCTACGTATTCCCGTAACCATAGTCTCCGTCATTGCTTTCTGAAATATTTAAGCTTTTTGAATATACATCCCGGAAGAAAAGCCCCACCCCTCTCCAGGCGGAAGACTGCAACACTATAGAGGATTGCTGCCAGGCAATTCGAAAGTGACTAGTCTTTACAAAAACAAAAAAGTTGTCAATGTACAACACAAGTCTTATCAAAGTGTCTATTAACTGTTATCTTTGTGTTGCCTTTTTAACTGGATCAAATTGTAATAATAGCCTATGTAAGTGCACATGGGACTTCTTCCTGCTCAAGTTTGATGAGAAATAGAGTAAGGAGTCTAAGGACATGTTTACTGCCACATTTACCAACCCAAAAATTAAATAAAGTCGTGCCACTGAAATATACACCCCCGCAAATGCCAATGATTCTGGTGCTTGCCTAGCAATTCTCTTGTGCTATCAATACAAGATTGCACACTCAGCAAGGAATCTGGAAATGGTGCTATCACAGGCACAAGACAAGTAATTTTTCTATTAAATCATGTCAGCCTCAATGTATAGCATATAGCGGAACATCACAAATTGATTCCCATAATCATCCCAAGTGGAAGCTGTGGAACCGACCGCAAGTTCAAAGGATAGCAACCCAACATCATCATTAGGCTATTTGTAATTACCTATTTGATACATTTCAAGGAACCTTTTTTTTCTCAACTAAGATTTTAAACCATAAACACATAGATATAGACAATTTTACCTTGAAAGATGGCCTGCCAGTCACAAGAATTTTGAGGTTGAAATATCATAGACAAGCATTTCAGGTTGAAACTTTGAAATACCAACATTCAGTTATCAATCATATATCATGTTGGGAACAAAGTAACAACTCGAAATGGTACATCTGGATTATGGAGAGAACCTTATTAAATAAGTTGGAGACATCATGAAATAAGAACTAGGGCTAGTTCCAAGGCTGTTTACAGCAATGAATTTGAAGCACGTTCAAAAGCCCTCCAAATTCAACTGTAATGAGAAATTCTAAGGTTATAGAAAGTTGAAAGGAGAGCTGAATATAATCAACCCCCCTTGAGTTCGAAACATTAATCTACAAATCCTTGTCAGTTTAGAGAAGGGTACAAGAATCAATCAGAGGGAGCAATACTTGCAGAATCCAACCTTTTTCAAGCAAAAAATCATCCAGTAGAAGTAGATAAATAATCGAGTTGAAGAAAAGATACCTGCTTGGGTATCAAATGGCATCAAGTAGCTGCTATATTGCGGTCTTTTTATTTGGTTTTTACTGCTAAACTTCTGTTCAGCATAATCCACGGCATTGATTTGTGGCAAACGAGGAACTCCAACAGCTTTTTCAGCTGCTTTCAGGTGATCTTCCTGGTAGAACCCATCCCTGAATTCCCCACTGGACCTACTGATTACTCGTTTTCCATCACTGACAAGAAATGGCCTAAAAGATGGAGTACACGGAGATGAAAGTGGGGTTCGAAGATATTCCTCCAATTCTGCATGATCCCTATGCATTTGAGCCATCAGGCAACTATCTAGAGAACTACGCGGCTTAATAACCTGCAGCTGAAGCCGCCTGCTTCTCACAGAATTCCTGCTTCTTCTGGAAGCATGTGAAGCCCCCGTTTCCCAAGTGCTATCTTCAGGTATATCACTCATATCAGCATCCAACCCATAACCACCCCTATATTTCTTATCATTCCTGAATTCCGGGGAAAACATGGAATGGGAAGGCACGCTACCATCATCACGTATCCCACCTTGTTGTTCCTGATCCAAGGCACTAGACCAAGTACCATCCCTACCTACAGGACCATCTCTCCTTGATGTTTCGGCAAATATCTCACCAGACTGATCACCCAATCCAATGTCTGATCTAACACGCGACAACTTCTTCACAGGGCACGTCTTATCACGTATCCTCTCAATCAACGACGGGGATTGAGGCTCATCAAACCTTCCAGAATTAGACCCTGGTGAACCTTCATTATCCTTCAAAACGTTCTTCCAGTACTTGGCTAAATATCCAGCACCAGCAGCTGCTGCCACCACCCACAAATCCATATTCCAGCCTCACCTATACCCCCTTAAAAACCGAGGTTTCGCTACCCGAATTCAACAACACTAATGCTCAATCCTTCCTTAATTTCCAATATCAAAATCTTATTCCAAATAATTTTCATGAATCCCATAATCTCAACCAAACAAACTCCACATATTTCAACCAATTTTAATCAAGCAAAACCCTTCAAACAAAGTTTCACTCACACACCCAAAACCCTTATACAAACATACACATTTCAATTATAAAATGATACAATACAATGCAGCTTTCTGTATCTTCCACAAAATTCACCCACAAATTTGATCAACCAAAGAACATCAAAATATCATAAACCCTAACTAATTGGAAACCTTAAAAAAAAGACTTACTCTTCATCTACAAGCTTCAAATGAAGAACACCCATTACCAGAAACATAAAAATGGGGGAAAACCCAGAACTTCAATGGTGAAGAGAAATCAATGAAATTGAGAAATACCCAATTCAATTCAACACATAAGTTGCAAAACCCATCAACAAAATCATCTCATTTGGCCCAGAAACCCTAATGTGGAGAAGATTTTGATGAACTTTGACATGTAAGAACAAGAAAACAGGCTTTGTTTTTTTAACACATTTAATTAATAGAAGAGTAAAGAAGAAGTCATTTTCGTTGTTTTGCAGAAAGGGTAGTCGAGAGAGTCTCTGAAGTTTGCTGAGAAATAATCTAAAGATTGCAACTTTTTGGATCAAAATAAGAAAAAAAAAGAGACGTTATTTTGGGTAATTAATGAAGGGTGATTCTTGTTTTTGATTGGCTGGCAAAAGAGGACCCTTTGATTCTGTTATCTCAAACTAAATGTTGGGTGTTTTGATTATTTGGGACACATACAACAGAAGTAGTAGTTCGATAATTCCTGACTAAAACAAGAAAGTGCAAGATTAAGGGTGGGTTCGATTGTATATTGAGAGGTGGAAGGTAGCGTTTTAAGTTGTAATGGTGAAAAATAGTTAAAATGAGTCAAGAAATATGGATAAACGACGAGAATTGGATTAGGATAAGAGGGTGTAACTCGTAAGATTAAGAACTGAGTCGAAAAAATGTGGGGAAATAAGAGGGTGCTAGATTAAGAGTGGGTTCGATTGTATATTAAAGCATTTTAACGCTTAAATAGTTAAAACTGGATCGAAAAATATGGAGAAAAGAACCATATTTGAATAAGGATACACTGGTGTAACTGGTAAGATTAAGAAATGAGTCCAAAAAACGTGAGCGAGTGTTAGTAACATTAGCTATTTTTCGAGAAGCAAGGTTGACATAGACGCATATTATTTGATAGTAATATGATTAGAGCAAGGTAAGTTCGAATTCCATAACCTTTATTCATGCAACATCAGCTGCTCACCTATATATAGTACATAGTTCTCACCAATATCATTTTTTCTATTTTAAGATGGCCCGAGATATTCGCAATCGTTATCTTACATATGCATTTTTAAGGAAAGTGAACCTTTTGATAGCCTCCAAGTCTCCAACCCACAATCCCACAACAAAAATCAAACCAAACGGTAGGCTAGCCACTTTTTTTGTCAATGCGCCGGTCGCCGATCCGAGAAGACATAATCTCTAAGTACAGTACTCAACTCAAATATGATCGTGCACCTCCAACTCTTTACAATACATGATTATTTTGACAATCGATATCCATTTTACCATTTATACACATTACACCTAGTAGACTACTATACAACTCAATTGCTATCTACCATCATAATAACTTACCAAAAACAGCTACAAAATTGAATGAAACTTCTACCATCATATATATTCATACGTTTTTTTTTATTTTTTTTATCATAGAAAAAACCAATAGTAACTAGGAACTTAAACACAAATGGCATTGTATCGTGTTAGGCATTTGGCTTATTTTCAATACGAATTTTCCTTCTTGTAGATGACGTGAAAAACCCCCGAAACCGATTACATTACATAAGTAAAACTTTCCGGGCATACATTAGAGCCTTCAACTTAAAATGTTGCAAACCACACGGGTATGTAGCCACTTTCTTTGACAATAATCTTGCTGAAAGATAATCCCAAGTACATACAATGCAATGCTTTGATTTGAGTCATTTGACTAGCTGAGATTAGATCAAAGGTCACACAAAATTCATCATCTCTTTAATTAATTGAGTCAATCCTTAGTCCTTATGACCCAACTCCAACATAAATTGTAGTTTCAAAACTATTTATAATGCATATTTATCCATTGAATCTGATAATATATGTGGTTGATTTATATTTTGGCAATGACGAAATTTCTTTTTTTACATTCATTTTTTGTCAATGTATGTATATTGTGTTTGCTAATATTGATTCAATTCGTTTCCACCAAAAAAGAGGAAAATTAGATGAAATTAAGATATATATTGTATTTTCAATTTCTCATTCCAACATACAAGCTATAAATAACTCTTGATTTAATTAAGTTTGCCCTAATACAAACCATAAAAATAATCAAATCCTCTCTTCTCTAATCTCAATCAAGAAAATCCAATATGTTTTCAAACAAAAATACGAGTATTATCATTTTCCTCACATTTCTCACATTATTTTCTTTCTCCCATGTAGTACAAGCTAAGAAATTCAATGCTAAACTTATAAACAAACTATGTCAAGCAACGTACGCACCAACAGCATGCATAGACTGTGTCCATGCATTCTACACCGATGTCGAAACTGACATCGGTGTCCTCTCCGCCACTCTCGAGTGTGCCAACAACGATGCAACGAAGCTCGAGATCGATCTCCAAAAGCTTCTCGACAGCGGTAAGACGGACAGTGCCACCACCGAAGCGCTTTGGCAATGCCACTCGATAGCATCAGCCATCATACAAAATGGTGGGGTGGTGGTCCATGATGTCCAAACTCGCCAATTTGATGCAGCCAAAATTACAATCGACGCTCAAATATTCAAAAGGGTTGGTGATTGCAGCAAATTATTTGCTAGACCTGGCGTTACGATACCTCCTCCTGTGTTTTCGGGGATATTTTTTGTTGAATCTGACTACAAAATTACTTATCAGATTCTTTCATCTCTTACCCGTTGATTATTGAAAGTTGTTATTTAAATTTTTTTTTTCCGTTTGAATTGCAGAATAAATACAGTTTGAATTCTCATCCTCTTTTTTTGTTTTTTTTTTGTTTTTTTTGAAATAGTTATTTGATGATTAAAGATAGTTCTCCTCGATATCATTTTTCTATTTTTAGATAGCGTAAGACATTCGTAACCGTTACCTTAGAATTTAGATATGGTAGGCTAGCCACTTTCTGTACATGTCAATGTGCCAGTCTCCGATCCGAGAAAGACATAATCTTAAGTTCAACACATACACGACGACTGAAAATATCATTGTGCTCCTCAGCCCTCAAACTATTTACAAGACATGCATACATGCTCGATCACGACTATAAATATCCACTCATACATATATATTACACATTTGCACCTAGTTCCAATCAACTTACAAGTTTACAACTTGTTACTAATCTTATATTACTATCAACCATCATAACTACTTAACAAAAATGCTTTGACTTGATGAAAAAGAAGAACGAAAATTAAACAAAGTTTCATCACCTCTTTAACTAGTTGAGTCAAATGTTCTAATGGACACAACAACACACAACTCCAACATATTGTACTCGATCTTCAAACTATTTATGATGACAATTCATACTTATTCATCATTAAACCTACATAACGTGTTATTTTGGAAATGACTTTTTTTACATTTTTGGTCAATAGTATGTTTGCTACTATTAATTAGTTCGTTTCAGCAAAAAAAAAGATGAAACAATAGATGAAATTAAGAAATATAAAGGCAGTTTTAGTTTCTCATTCATTCCAACATATATACAAGCTAAGTTATAATTAACTCTTGATTTAATTAAGTTTGCCCTTCAAGCCATAATAAAAACCGAGCCTTGTCTTCTCTAATCTCAATCAATCTAAGATAATCAAATATGTATTCTTACAAAAACATCATAATTTTCTGCACATTTCTCACATTATTTTCTTTCTCCCATGTAGCACAAGCTAAAAAACTCAATTATAAACTTGCAAACAAACTATGTCAAGCAACGTACGCACCAACGGCATGCATGGACTGTGTACGTGCATTCTACACCGAGGGCGAAACCGACGTCGGTATCCTCTTCGCCACTATCGATTGTGCCTACAACGACGCAACGGGGCTCCTGATCGACATCTACAACATTCTCCGTACCGGTACAACGGACAGTGCCACGACCGACGCGCTTTGGAAATGTTACTCGATGATAGATGGCATTATACTAAGTAGTACTGGTGTGGTGGTCATTCATGTCGAAACTCGGCGATTTGATGCAGCCCGAATCGAAATCGACCTTCAAATATTCAAAAGGTTGAGTGATTGCAATAAAATACTTGCTGGCTCTGGCGTTACGATACCTCCTCCTGTGTTTTCGGGCATGTTTTTTGTTGAAGCTGACTTCAAATTTACTTATCAGATTCTTTCTTCTCTGATCCGATAATTAATTGGAAGTTGTTAGAGATTTTTTTTTTTTTTTTTTTTTTTTGTAGATGCCAAAAACATGCCATATGACCTTTTTGGGGTTTTCTATATAATAACAATGAAAATTAACAAAGATCCATACGAAATTTTAATCAGTACACGATAAGCTGTTAAGGTATAAAACCAATTATTGAGACTTAAGGCTATGTTTGGTATGCACAATAAACTAGCTTATTGGCCCAAAGTAGCTTATTTGACTAGTTTTTTAAACTATTTCACCAAAAAAGTTAGTTTGGTAATAACACTAGCTTAAATAATAAGGTAGCTTATTTAAGAAGTTATTACCCCATGTAACTTATTTAAAAATAAGCTAACTTATCGTAATTTTATTCCTAATTTACCCTCATTTATTTACTAAATTAAAATGAGATATAAAATAAATAAAGCATTTCAATGTAATTTTATATAAACCAGCTCTTATATCAGCTAATTCTGTCTTACTATATCAGCTAAAAACTTTCAGCTACTATTACAGCTATTATTTCAGCATTTAGCTACTATTTCAGCGTTCAGCTATTATTTCAGCTAATTTCACCAAACATAGTTTTAAACATCAGTCTAGACTTTTAGTTGAGATGAATCTTTAACATGCATGGTATCAGAGCGGTCTCTTTGATCCTCGGGTCTCGAGTACAAATCCCAGTTAATTTGCGGAATGGTAACTGTCCGTCCAGACTGTAGATGCTTGGTGGGCCGTAGAAGGTGAGGTGTAGTGGCGATCTAGGCGTCGCGTGTAGGAGAGAAAAAACTATTTTGGAGTTTTTGGCCCATATTAGATGAAATCGTCCAATGGGCACTATTGGCCTATCAAAGCTAATGTTTCGATTCAAAATAACCGGAGCGTTCTGACTGTGTCTTGACTCGAAAATGCCCTGACTCGAAGTTGTTCACATTTAATCTTACCATAGTTTGAGGCAACAGCCACGTTCACCGGATTCAGTTAGGCCATCTCCTTTGCCACGTGTCATCTTAGTTAGAAACAACAATAAAAAAAAATCGTACTGTTTCCAAATCCATTTAACTCTATTTGCACTTAACTATTTTACCTATAAAACTAACGGATAATATCTTTTGTACTGATCTGTTATATAAAGTTAAGAAATTATATCTTTATTTTAATCTTCCATAAGTGCGATATTTCAATATGACAAGCAAAATTATGCGAGAAGTTGATCGTTGAAATAATGAATCCTTAAAATAAATTTATAGAGCTATATAAATCCCTTTCGCCATTTTGATTAATTACAACATACGAAAAAGAAGGTGAATCAAAACTACATTGATATGTGAATCATATCATTTATATTAAAGTTGAAACATTTTATTGATAGAAATAATTATACATAAAATTGTAGGCTCATACAACAACAACAACAACAACCATGCCTTATTCCCAAAATGATTTGGGGTCGGCTAACATGAATCGTCATCTATTAACCGTCTTGTGTACGCCATAAAATTTCAAAAAATGTTGTAGGCTTATAAGAAAATAAAATGGTAAAAGCTAATTATGGCGTAGCCTTGTAATAAACTAAATTTTAATAATTAATACGGTGTACATTATTAAGCACAACGATTCTCCGTCAGTTCACTTGTACCCTTCTAGTACTTGAAAAGTATTTTATATCATGTATTTCATGTTCAAATATGACACTTGCTAGAAAACACACAACAACAACAAACATCAAATAGTTGTAAGTAAAACTCTCAACAATTACTCGGATTTGTCTTCAACAAGAGTGCAACTTTCAGACCATATAATCTCAAATTACCTTGCCAAAACAAGCAGTTATATGTTCTAAAATAGAACATGCGGCCGATTTGTGTCATATATTGTTTGCATGTGTATCGATGACTAGCCTGATTTAAAGTACAATGCAATACTACAGCTCATCTCATATTAGGTGGCTCCATATTAAACAGTAGCATGAAATCATCGGAAGCCGAACATAAGAATAATTGGTTAGCCAATGTTACCTTATAAACCGTTTTCCATAAAGCTCAACCCTGGCATAAGTCAGCGATATGAGTTGCAATAGGAGATTCACTCAAAGCATGGAGAATTGAAGACCATCAACAGGATCGTCGCGGAAATAACCGGGCCCTGGGCGAAACTAAAAGACAAGATAGCCAGTACTAAAACATCCAATTAACAATAGATATATCTTAGGTAGTGATGTTCAGCTTTCATACTTTTTAACTCGTAATTGAAGCCATTCACCCCTACGCTACATACATATGTGTCGTGTTATCCTACATAACAACATTCCATGTATATAAATTTAATCCAAAAATTTTAGCACCTCGGAAAATCAACAAGTTAATCATGTTTGTTTGTCCTGGATACCCATTCAGTCATGAGAACATGATATTAGAATATATGATTCAAACACAATAAATGATACGCTGAAAGACAACACACACTTTGCAAATGGTGGTTGTTTTGTGTTTCCACAAACATACTAGATGACCAAGTTAAATCCCAATTTTTAATAAAAAAGATCAGAGGGTAATTCAATATATAATCTTTCAATTAGGGCAAATTTCATAAAACCCATAAACCAAAATTTGTCTACTCGTATAAAATTTCAATTAAAAAAGTACCGAATAAAAGTTTAGAAGAAACCCAAAAGAAATTACATGATAATTGTAGCTAAAACAAGTCAAATTACCTTTTAGTTGTTTTAAATCCCTCAAGAATACAAGCCTCTGAACTTCTTGTTGATTTTTTTTTTCTTGATTTTAGGGTCAAATTTTACCTAGTTTCTTGGGAAAAAGGGGGAATTTTTTTTGATGAAAATGTTTCTCTGATTCTTTCTACTCAAAGAATGGAGTTTCCCGCCGTTGAATTCTTGGGTTTCTATTTTCTGATTTTTTTTTTTTTTTTGGGTAATTAGCCTCTTTCCTGCTTAAGATTACAAGGATGCATTAGGTTTTTTTTTTTTTTCCTAAGAGCTGGTGATCAGGCAGAAGGGTTCGAGTCTAGTCGAGACGACATTAACTTTCGGGTCGATTGGTTTTGGTTCAGGTCGTATAAGCAAGGTCGGGTTTCATCATTTGTGTAGGGGTCGGTTTCGGGTCATGATTAGGTTAAGTTACTGATTGTTATTAATCCGCGTCATTTCAATTTATTGGTTTTTTGGGCAAAGTTAGTTGAAATTATTTAGTTAGTAAGTTAAAACCGTCAACAACAACAACAACAACAATCAAGCCTTATTCCCAAAATGATTTGGGGTCGGCTAACATGAATCGTCATCTAATAACCATCTTGTGTACGCCATGAAATTTCGAAAACGTTGTAAGCCTTTTAGGAGTATTTAAACACTTTCAAAGGAAGTTTTATAAAGTCGTCAAAATAAATAAAAAGGTTTAAAAAATAT
>JBBYHQ010260515.1:0-22546 GCA_038382645.1 Spergularia azorica
TAAGGATTGATATGTTAGTAGCTAACTTTTTTCTAGCCAAGATTGGGGTCGATGTTTAGAAAGAATGATGGGTATCGAGTAGGGTAATGTTGGGTATGCACGTCGTGTAAGGGAGTGAAGAAGGCCTTAAATGAGGTTGTTTATAGAATTGGACAAGGTTTAAGCCGGTGGGGCATTGGAATCGATCGGTTTAATTTAGGGGGTCGAGTGGAGAAATTGACTTAGAGTCGGTCATCTTCACAAAACTAATAAGTGCGGACCTAGATTCAGTTGGGAGTGATTAGAGACTACAACAGTGCAATGATATCAATTTTTAATACATGATTCATCGTAAAGTTTTTTTTTTTTTTTTAATTCAAATGCGTTAAAAGAAGTGCTTAGTACGGAATACAATTTAATATTAAGTATTCACTTTATACGTAACCAACAATCTCAAAAATAGAAAAAAATTTGTGTAACCGCAACACCACATGACCTCATTGGTTTACCGCGTAGGTAACACCACATAACAGTGAAGGTAACACCAAATTGATAATGTTGCCATGACATAGAAAATTTTATGCTAAAAAACACAAAAATATTATAATAGAATTAAAAGTTAATTTTCTTTGCATTCATAAGTGAAGTTATGTAGAATAAGAGACTAATGTAATTTGTATATTAGCGTGATGCATCAATTTGATATGTTTTATTGACTACCAAAATCAATGCACTCAATTCAGTTATGAAATTTATAATATACTCACGGATTTAGAGCCTAGAATTAAATAAGGTTAGAGAAATTAGAGTTTAACAATTAAACGAGTTAAGGGCGTCAAGTAGAGGAGTTCACGTGCAGTAAGCTGAGTAAAAAATTAGAGGCACTTGGAAATTTTGATGAGTAAGGTAGCCTAGGAAAATCGACGGGGGAGAGGGGCGACTAAAATAGTTGTCATGGTGAAGAGAATTGTTGACTACTAGAGTCGGTGGGTAATTGTGGCGGTGGAATTTGGGATAGTTAGATTGGGGGTCGAGCAATTCAAGTAAGTTAAAGGGGGACGGGGTTTTGGATAGGCAAAATTTCCAATTACGATTTATTTTGGAAACCACGCAACCTCTGTGTGGTTTCCAAATTTTACATGATACCTACCACTCCATCCCAAATTAAACTTCCCATGGAATTGTAATTCCATGGGAAGTTTAATTTGGGACGGAGTGGTACTTTTTTGGATACAATAGATTAACTCCTAAATTCTGGATTAGTTTTAAAAATGTTTGTTTGTTACTTTTAATTATCTATTATCATATATGGAGTATGTTATAATCACAACAAATTTTCTATTTATGTTTCTCAATATTAGGGTATACAATCCTTGAAATAGGTTTTTCAAATATATTCAAAGTAATAACATGTTACATGATTGATATAAACATTTTAATTCCCGTGCATTTGCACTGACCAATATACTAGTAAATTAATAATTGTATGGAGGATTTTTTTTTTAGTCAAAGATTACCCAACTTTTATGCCATTTTGCGAAAGACTGCCTAGTCTTCCATTTTTTGCGAAACAACCGTCAAAGCACTAGCCTCTTCCCCTCCGTTCTCAACACTTGCAACTTTGTCATTGCTTAACCCTTGATCACAAGCCTCTACACGTGCACCCTTCACTGCACCACTACTTGAGTCCTCTCGTGTCTTTGTCTTCTTTCCGACCCTTTTTCCACTATCACCACCCTGCATGGCATCCTTCTTTTTCTTATTTTCATAACGTTTGATGTTGAGGCGGTGATGGTGGTCGCAAACGGTTTTCCCTGGAAGTGCTTTTTTAGAACACCGCCAATTTGGCGTCCCCCTTCTCCTACACCTGTCATCAACTGGAGGGACATCCATTTTTATTAGTCCGTACTCCTTTTGGATAGAAATTTAGATGTCTTTCGTTGGAAGAGGAGGGACAAACCTTGCCACTCCGAGTTTGATTTATACGTACTTTCGGAGTTTGACGTTGTCACTAATAATGACAACTGTTGACTCTCACACTAATTGTTGGTGGGACTGTTTTTGAGGGGGGATGCTTAGTGAGTTTTTGGAGAAAACATTAGCACCCTTTTATATGATGTTGAACTGGCTAAAGTTGTTTGGAAAATAGTTACAAACACTTCAGAGGTCTGCATTTGAAAGTTTTTGTTGTGAACCACAGTAAGTCAGTTTAATTTATTTCTCTTATTGTATAGATCATGTCTGATTTCTTGCCTATTGAATTCTTATTGCTTATGTACTCCCTCCACTGACTTAATAGTACAGATGAATTTGAATAATATTGAAAATCATGAACCAATCACCTTGATATATGTCCCTTAATGAAAATTACATGTGATTCATTTCTTAAAGTATGATGAGGCCAGGGGGGCTGTTGGGATTCTAACCAAGTTCTTTAGTATTGCCACTAATATAATTAACATATTTAATATGTTTCACTAGTTACAACATATGTAGCATTGATACATATTCGAACACGGACACAGACACATACACTGTTACGGATACGTGACACGACACTTTGAAAATTAGCTGACACGGACACTACAAAAAACAAAACAAACTAGTACTTTGAATAATACAAATGTTTTCAATTACGCGTATTGTGCGCGGATAGGTAGAGGTGAGGCTGGGGTGGCCGGGAGCATGTGGGGTTGTAGCGGTGGGGCCGCTACTAGACGTCGGTCGGAGGAGCTCTACTGAGGCAGCGCCGGTAGTAGAAGGAAGAGTCGGTCGGAGAAGGAAGATGAAAAGCAGACGGAGATAGAGAAGTAAGACATGTAGTCAATCTACCCGCTCGTGTAATTAGAATAGGAAAGAAAAAATAATGCCAGGTGGTCTGTGATTGGTCTGTGTCCGGTTCGTGTTTAATAAAAAAAAACCGTGTCTGTTTTCTAAAATTAAATAAAAAAAAACAGACACGATTGTTGGGTGTGTCAAACACGTGTCATGTCGTGTCTGTTTCCGACACCGTGTCGGATACGGACACTTCACTGCACAGGCGTTTCCGTGCTTCCTAGGTTACAAGTTTACAAGCACCTGGCAAAGATAAATTGTTTTTATTATATTTTCAAGACATGGTTAGATACTTAGATATAGATTGTAATTCAACATGAAAAGAGACCGCAAGAACACACTAGAACTGCGTGCAAATGCTTATACTGTCACCCAGGATTTGGAAAAGGGCCAAAAACCAAATGGTGCAAAAAGTTGGATGCATTTGTGAAATTGGCGGGAAAAAAACCTCAAGCAACGAATTGGTTTAAAAGAAATAAAAGAACCAACACCAAATACCCCAGAATTATAACATGTTCTCCGACCCCTTTACACCATATATTTCATCAATCACGCATTTTTTTTCTCAGTTTTTATAATTAAAATACATGAAGATGAGGGGAAAAGAAAGATGATATATAAGAGTTGGATTAGTCTGTGCTCTCCTAGAAATGAGGCTGGCATTGATACAAAAGAGGTCCTGGCCTGAAATAAAACTATGCTGCTCAAACTGGATTTGGAGACTGGAGAATAATCATCAAAGCATATGGTGCAAGTGGATTAGAGCTTATGTGCTGAAAAGACAGAGCCATTGGCAAATTCGAGTGAAGCCTGCTGATTCTGAAAGCTGGAAAGGCATCCTCAGAGTCAGAGATGAAATTATGCTAATGACAGGTGATCAGGAAAAGGATGCTAGTATGGTGAAGGATTGGAGTAAAGCTGGCAAATTCAGCACTGCAAAAGCATACGACAGTCTCAGGATCAAGTTCACAAAAGTTGAATGGCACAAAGCTGTTTGGGATGGAGTGTCTATGCCTAAGCACAGCTTCATTTCAGCTTTGGCTGTGCAGAATTGCTTGGCCACAGTGGATAAGATAAAGGAAAGAGGACTGCAGCTTGTTAACAGGTGCGTTCTGTGTGAAAAAGCAGAGGAAAGCCACAAGCATCTGTTTTTTTCATGTGAAGTATCTAAGGAAGTGTGGCATGACATTCTGCAATGGCTAGGTATCAGGAAAAGGACATGGGACCTCAAAAGAGAGCTTATTTGGTTCAGTAAGAAGAAGACATTGGACAACAAAGTGGGCAAAAGCATGCTTAAATGCAACTGTTTACAACATTTGGATGGAGAGAAACCTTAGAATTTTTCAGGAAAAGCAGCATAGTAGAGAATGGATAGTAAATCAGATAAAAATGCAAGTTTGTGTAAGACTTTATGCTTGGAAGGGTAGTGATGCCTATGAGGAGATGCTAGATAGTCTATTGATATATGCATCTAAGTGGGTATTATTTTTGTAAGGATCTTTATTCCCATATTTGGATGAATAAAACACAACTTTCTTACAAAAAAAAAATACATGAAGATGAAAAATAAATAAATTTAGACTCAATACACAAAAAATACCCAAAAAATTATACTTACGCACATGTAGCCCTTACCTTGACCATTTGTTTTCATTTGTCCGTTAATTTAGTATATTTCTTTAATTGTCCTCTAATCTTCAGACTTGGAATGGTGAAATTGCAAGATTTAAGGTCTAAGGCTCTCAAAACATAACTAAACATACAAATTTTACTATTTTGTGCTTGGGGAGGTTGTGGAGGCTTCGAGTGGGCAATCTAGCCACGATAATCAACTATACTAAAATACACATATGCTTTCAGGTTGAACCGAATCATCACAAATGATTCTATCTTGTAAGATCTCACTCCTTACTAGCCTTACGAGCTACTCTGGAACAACCCGACCCACAAGACGTTACAATCCAACCCAATAAGTTGGGAAGTCACCCTTTAACCCATATAACATCTCTTGGGCTTAAAAGATGAATGGGTTGGTGGCCAGTAGGACGGTAGAATCTATTATAAACGACAATTTACTCAATTGTGTAATCCACCAACTTAACTTTCAATTGTGCCAATTTTCCCCTTTACTTTTCACTCATGTGCAATTCAACCATTTCTACTAATTATTAGTCAAATATTCTATCACAATTGAAAAGAAATAGAAAATTTCATAATTAATACAAATGATTTCCATCTTAAAATACACGCATAAGTATCAAATAAAATTTGTTATACATCTATAAGATCATGAAATATCATCTTAAAAATCATTGAAAAGCAGATAGGGCGTAAAGGCGTGAAAAAAGTTGAGTTTTTGTTCAGTTGTTTTTATATATATTTTACGATTTCTTATATGATATTATCATTTTTGAAACAAAAATAATTTAAAAATAATTTTTCTAAGGTTCTTATCTAATATTTTAGATATTACTTTGAATTTATCAAATAAAAATAGTTTTTATGTATTTAATTAACACAAATTTGATTTTATGGAAGAATTAATTGAATAAGTGAAAATGGTCAAATTGCACATAAGTGGAAAGGAAAGCGGCAAATTGTTACCATTGAAATTTAAGGTGGTAAATTGCACAATTGAGTAAAGTTTTCGGGTCAAACTGCTACTTTCGCCTATACCATAACATCCTCAATTTTTTCAGTGTGGGACAAATGATTTTTCATAAACCTAGGGTGTTACAAACTCCCCCAATAAAATAAACGCAGTGTCCCCGTTGCATCGAAACTACACCATACTAATCGTCACAAGCCGAAGATCCACCCGCAAGACGACTAGTCTGGGCCTTGCCCCCATCACCTTGCACGCGGCCGCAACGTTGCTTTGGTAGCATCTGTAACAGCCCTACCCACAAGACGTTTCAACACAACCCAATCAGTTGGGAGGTCACTGTTAGGCCCATATATCCTCTCTTAGGCTAAAAAGTTGAAAGTCTTGTTGGTAGTAGGATGGTAGAGATCTCTTATAAACATATCATTAGAGTCTCAATTTTTTAATGTGAGATTAACCGATTTCTATAATCCTGGGTGTTAATACATACTACTTCTATTTAGCCAGCCTAAGGCCACCTCCCTTCGTTAGCTTGTGGCCGACCGCATTCGACTCCTTATAACAAACTAGTATGAGAAAACATGTCACAAATATTGATGTTTACTTAAGGGTACCATAATGATGTTTACACTTACATGTCAAACATCTTTTGTGAAGAATATGTGCATCTTTGACAATATCCTTGTCTCTCAAGCTCTAATTAGAGGTTATGGAAGGAAAAACCTATCTCCTAGATGCCTAATGAGGGTAGACATTCGAAAAGCATTCGATTCGGTGAACTGGAAATTTGTAGAAAACATGTTATATGGTTTTAACTTCCCCCCATCTTTATCCAGTGGATAATGAGCTGCATTTCCACAACATGGTACACCTTAAAGATCAATGGGAGCAACCAGGTTTTTTTCCAAGGTAGATGTGGCATCAGACAAGGGGATCCACTCTCACCCTACATTTTTGTTCACTGCATGGAAGTATTCTCGAGGTATATGAGGCTTATACACAAGCAAGCTTTATTCTCCTTCCATCCTAAGTGCTCAAGAATAAAGCTAACCCAAATGATATTTGCTGATGATCTAATGATCTACACTAGAGGAGACATTTCTTCTGTAAAGGTTGTTATATATAGATTGCTCGAATTATTTTGCAAAGATTTCAAGACTCACGCATTTTGACCTCACTCATACGCACCCTGGCAAATTTCCCAGGAGGTCACCCATCCTGAAATTTCTCTCAGCCGAGCACGCTTAATTGTGGAGTTCTTATCAGATGAGATTCCTAAAAGGAAAGTCGACTTTGTTAGTATGAGTAGCACTTTCATTGCTTTCAAGCACCTCATATGAGCCCTTAATCTCTTCGAAACTTCCTCTAAAATCAGGGGTATTACACTCACCCCTTCTTAAAACCGCAACGTCCTCGTTGCGCCTGACAGCCAATCATAGTCTAACTCCAGGATCTTTAACTCGCTAGGTTGTTGTCCTGGCACTCCTGACCACATGATCAACACGCGATCGAAGGGTTGCTCTGATACCATTTTGTAACACCGGCTCATCGCTTGAGCCGGAAGTAGTCACCTATGGCAGCTTGTCATGCTGTGTGCTGACCCCACAGACCAATACGAGTCCTTCCGGTGCATTTTGACCTCACTCATGCGCACTTGGGGAAATTTCCCAGGAGGTCACCCATTCTGAAATTGCTCTCAGACGAGCACGCTTAACTATGGAGTTCTTGTCAGATGAGATTTCTAAAAGGAAAGTTGACTTTGTTGGTATGAGTAGCACTTTCATTGCTTTTAAGCACCTCATATGAGCTCTTAATCTCTTCGAAACTTTCTCTGAAATTTGGTGTATTACACTATGCCAATCCCTCCAAGACTGAAATCTAGTTTGGTTGATTAAACAGTTCAATCAAGGATCAGATTCTTCAGAATACATGTTTTTCTTAAGGAATGTTTCCTTCATATCCTTGGGGATTCCATTGAATACCAGCAGGCTCCTTGCTGATATGTACACATCTCTCCTCCGCAAAATTAGGACAAGTATTCAACACTGGTCAGCAAACCTGTTATCTTATGCTGGTAAAGTTGAATTGATAAACTCAGTGATATTTGGCATTGAAAATTATTGGTGCACAAGTTTTCTCCTGCCCAAACATATAATCCAACAAATAGAGAAAAGGTGCAAAGACTTTATGTGGAATATTGCTGATGGAAAAAGGAAAATGACCTTTAAGAGTTGGGATAGCTCTTCTGCCCCAAGGGAAGAAGGTAGATTTGGCAAAAAAGAAGTCCTGGCTTGGAATAAGGCTCTCCTATCAAAATGGTTATAGAAAATTAGAGTTGGACAGGTTGGTTTATGGCTTGATTGGATTAATGCCTACTCACTTAATGGCTCTAATATCTTGGATGTTGGCAGGAAAAGTAATGATGTTGAAAGTTGGAAAAGCATCCTCTCAGTGGGAGATGAGATCATTCAAAAGCAAGGAGACAACGTAAATGCTGATAAGCTGCTCTTATCATGGGTTATTAGAGCTGGTAAATTCAAGCTGGGGCAGGCATATGACTTCTTCAGGAAGCCTCATAGCCTGATGCAGGGATACAAAGTAATTTGCAATCCATTAAATTTTCCTAGGCACAGCTTTATCATGAACATAGCTGCGCAGATAAAGCTCCCTACCATTGACAATATGTGTAGAAGAGGTCTGATCATAGTAAATCGATGCAGTTTGTGCAAAAAGGCTGTTAAAAACCACTCACATCTTTTCTTCAGTTGTGATGTCTCTAAGGAAATTTGGCAGGCAATCCTAGCCTGGATTGGCATTCGAAAAAATGGTTGGGGTTTGAAAAGAGAACTAACATGGGGATCAAAGCAAAAGCAAAGAAAAAGCTGGAAGTATCGATGGTATTGTTGTGGGCTTGCTGCTACAACATACATAATATGGTATGAGAAGAACACGAGGACCTTTGGTAGTACGGAACACCCTATAGACTGGCTCATAAATCAAGTCAAATATGTAACTAGTATTAGAGTATTAGCTTGGACAAATCAAAAACTACATGAAGATATAATTGATAGTCTTAATAGTGTCTAGTATCCTTGTATAGGAGGTTTTTTTCCTTTAAGGGCTTTTCTTTTTGTAAGCTTGTCTTTGTTTTTTCCCTATATGCATGAATAAAGGCTTCTTTCTTACAAAAAAAAAGATGATGTTTACACTCATGTTGGTGAGAGGAGTATGGTCTCAACATTGAGAGTGTAAATATCAATTTGTGGAGTGTAAAAATCATTACACTATTTTTTAAGAGAGGAAAATTTATACATAATAATTCGCCGTACGACATCTGAAGTACCGAGATTATCAAAATACAAGGGTAACATCAAATAAAACTCAAACCTCCAAAAATTGTAATCATTATGTAAGATAATCTCGTGATCGGAATACCTTCTATAATAATGATGGTTCTTGATACAGTTTGACCCAATGGGGCCTATTGATCTCTTGTATTTTATCAAAGGATGAGTAGATCCGTCAGTCAGTGGAAGAGAATTCGGCATCCATCTCAAAGGTATGGCAAAATCATTAAAAGTCGAATACTCCACGTAGATCTCACATATCTCAACATAAACCACCTCTATATATGGTGGTAGATTTAGGGGCTAGTATTTTTCAGAGTGAGAGTGATATATGATTAATTTGTCCCCTTATTCATGTGATTCATGTCCTCCCATCTCCTACTTTTGATGATTTTATCATTGTTTTTGCTCTCTTTTTCATATATGTGTTTGTCTTGGCTAAATTCGATATCATTTTGCAAATTCTAGTGCATTTCCTATTTTGTACAAGTCTCGGGTTCTGCGGTTTGCTTTTGGCTTTTGTAGGGTTACCTACGGAGCATGTTGGAGCGGAACGCGAGTCATGGGAGAGCCAAAGAGTGGAAATGGAGCTTAGAGCGGGAGCCTAGGCACGAAATCGAGAGTAAGGCACGAGGATATAAGCTTGGAAGTAGAAAGAGGGTCGAACACATGAGTTGGAGACTCTTCGCACTGTCGAAAGTTCTTTGGCCTATGTAGCTATTGGCCGGTGAAACAACGACGTTTGTCCCACACTAGAAAATTAATGGCTTATGATATGTTTATAATAGATTCCGCCTACTATATTATCAACAAGACCTACACACAAGGAGGATTTATGAAGTTTATTAAGAGGTGTATTCCTATCTTATCGGGTTGTGTTGCGACGTATAATGGATCAGGCTATTATGGTCTTAGTAGCGCCAGGTTATTTCGAGTAGCTAGCCTCCACTGCTAATCGCTTCAACTCGGGCCAGAACCAACAACAATACGCTCTAAAGAAGAGCATAGAGCCACATCAAATTCAAGCAGAGCTGACTCAAAAATGCGCGGTGCGCAAGGCAAAATGAAGCTTAGGAACTGTGTCCATGAGCTCAATGTTTTTAGCCACCCATCGCAGATTGCATAACCAAAGAACTGCTAAACCCAAAATCGACACTAACATGCCTACCTAAAAGCTTGACCCAAATAAGAGGAGGCAAAATAAAGCTTAAGAACTGTGTCCATGAGCTCAATGTTTTTAGCCACCCATAGCAGATTGCATAACCAAAGAACTGCTAAACCCAAAATCGACACTGACATGCCCACCTAAAAGCTTGACCCAGAGAAGAGGTTCAGCAATATTAGGGGGAAGACACCAGCAAACCGACTCCTCTGTCTTGGCAACACTGAGGTGAAGACTCAAACGAGAACTCTCTGCCTGAATTAACACCAAAATCTGACCCACAACCAAGGTAACACCGACAATAGTGTCATCATCCAAATACCAAGCTGCAAACACACGTCAAAAAGTGTCTCTAGTCCTTATATGCTAATTGTGAAACACCAGAGTAAAAATAACGGACCAAGGGGTCACCCTCCTGCACCCCCTTACACAACAAAAGAGTGTGCTCTCCATGATATAACCGAGCAGTTTTAGAACCCAACGAGCGAGAGCAGGCCAGCTAAGACGAATCAGTCCTCCTAAAGCATAGCGGGACGATCTTAATCTTAAAGGCATTTTGAAAGTCTACCAATAACATGGTAAGACTCACCTCATCTCCTCGGCCCTCAACCAAGCGGTTAACAGCATGCAAGACCGCACCACCACCCCTATATACCACCAGCACCAAACACAAGGTTAGCGAAATAATCACCCAAGCATGGACCCAACAAAGAGGCACCAAACTTGGAAACCGAACGCTGCCACACCATACCCACCATAGGGCGAATACCACCGCCTAGTTCAAGAAGCGGGGTGTTTAGTGCACTAGCAACACAAGGACCCAACACGGTAAGACACTTCCATTTAAAGAATAGGTTAACCACCCGTGTGACCGAGGCAAGCAACTCGTCAGTAACCGCCAAAGTGGCAATACTCAAACAATCCATAAGATGCTTGAGCACACGAACTGTCGCGCTCACAAGACTTACCACACGAAAGCTACTAATCGGATCGAAAACAACTACAATAGGAGCGTCAAAGTAAGACTGATAAGTAGGTAAGTAAGGAAAAGACGGTTCAGGTGCAACCGGACTTTTTGCCGACAAATACTCTAATGTATCACCAATGAAAGGGGCAATGCCAGAGTAAGAAGAAAACGAACCGCCGCAGTATATTTACCATTAAAGACCTTACGCCTACACTGCGAGACATTACGCTCAATAATCTCCACAGCCTCCTCACTAACATTCGACAAAGGAGGAGAATCCTTGGCCAAAGTATCCTGAACAAGATGTCACTCACCCCCAAGCTCATCCCAAGAGCGAGCGGTATGGACATTACATTCCTCCCAAACGCCGCCTAGTAGCAGATCTACGCTCACGACAACTGCACAGTGAAAAAGTCCTAAGTATAAACAACGGCAACACAAACAACTGAAACCAACAAGAGATGTCATCTATTAACCTTGTCAAGCGCCCCTTTGAGCACCCGTGAGAAACTCAAATGAGACTTTGGAGGGATAGACTTAATCGTACGCAACGTACTGTTTAAAAAGCAGACGATCAAGAATAGCCATATCAAAACTCGAAGGCATATTCCTTGCAGCAACCCCCACTGAAGGGGCCAGCGAAGAACATGCAGGATACAAAACTATATTCTCAAATTTGTAATCACATTCTTAATATTTCTCGTGGCTCAAAGGCCGAGTAACAAATCTTTTATATGCTAGTGATCAACTCAAAATATCATTAAGGTTAATTAGGTTAATCTGATACCCTTGGCTTAAGGAAAAATCGCACAAACGACTAAATTCACAATACCATAATGATATCAACAATAAACAAAAGTATGTAACGTCCCCTCTCGAGGACTCCTCAATTTTAATTTGCCTCCAAGTAATTCGTACCACCCTTAAGAACACTAGTACATAAATAAAAGACATATTGCAACACTTCAAAATCGTTGCATTATGGCCTAAATCCATTGCATTAGACCTTAATGCAACAATTTTATGCCCTTTGCAAGGTACGAATCGAGAAGGTGTTAGACACCCAAATCGCCCCGTCGTAAGACGGCATTTACTAATTGAACCAAGATAAATATAAAGTTATAATTAACTACGATTTTCATATACAAAGTAGCATGCAAGTAAGTACGTACAACAATATTATGACCATTCCGACAAATTCGCTTATGACAAAACTCATGCATTAAACTGCTAATATAAAAACCAACCGATTCATGGAACATGCACGCACGTAGCATACGTGTAATACCCCACAATTTCTGTGATTTTATTCAATTAGGGTGTTACGTACGTTTATTAATTATTTTGGGAGAATTGATTATGAATTTTGTGGGTTACACCTTAAGAAATTGGGGATTTGATCTACTAAGAGTTATTTACCTATTTGGACAATGCTATTTTTAGACCTTCTATAAAGAGTTAATGGACTTGGATCGGGTTTGGATCACTACCCGCGCTCAGTAGTAAAACCAAACCTGGATCCTTTTCTCTTTTCATTATACGTACATAAAAATAAACACAAATCCTTCCCCTCTCTTTCCACACATAACACAGACACGGAAGGGAAAAAAAAAGGGAATTTTCTCCCTCTCCCTCGGCACTCTCACTCTCACCACCGCCCGCCGCCAAAAGCCGCTGCCTCTCTCCCCTTTTTCTCCTCACTCGATTTATCATTGTAAGTTGTCCCTTCTCTTTTGTATCTTTTGTAGTATGCCCTAAGAATCATTATTGAAATACTACGGATTTGTTTGTTGGATCTATTGATTATGTATGTTTTGATGATGACTTTTATATATGAGGAATCATGATTTTATGGTTTAATTTGATGAGTGTTGGAAACTAGGGCATGATTAAGGTTTATGATGAATTGTGATGGTTTTGTTGTTGAGAATAACCTATTATTTTGATAGTATGTTCTATTATTGATGGGGTATTGATTGTTAATCAATTTGGAGATTATGAACATGTTTTATGAAGGGTTTAATTAAGGTTTCAATTCTATTGGTTTAGGTTTTGGTGCATAAATCATGTCAATATGATGATTAAATGATGGGAAATTTGTATTCATACATTGGTATAATTGTTGTGCAAGTTTGGTGTAATTTGGGGATCGTTCAGTTATCATTTGGGCATGTTTGAGTTGGAATTTATCAAGATGATGTTGGGAAGTCTTGTTGTAAAGCAAGGTGTGTCACTATAGTGATTTCCCTTTGGTTTGTGTGTGTCATTTAGATTGTGGGTTCAAGGAAGTAACGTTTGTACATTTTGAGAAATTTAACTAAGGAGAAACCTTCCCAATTGAAGGTAAGATTGTTGACCTCTCCATCTTGGATTATCCAACTACTTCATTTTATTCATATCCATTAGAATATTGATCTCTCTTATATTATGTCATGAGTCATTGCTCATTATTGTTATCCATTATCCACGATTCATTATTCGTTATTCATGATTCGTCGTTCAGACTCTCTAAATTGATTATGTATTGATTATCCATTGATTATCAATATTGATTCACAAATTCTATTGTGACGCGGTCTCATACGATGAGACCCCTTACACATCTCAAAAGTAACTATCACTTTTCAAAACCAAACTATTTTAAAAGTGACCTATTATTGGTCTCATAATATGAGACGGTCGTCTCACCGTAGAATTACTTATATTGATTAGCTATGTTAAACGTCTGTTGATTATCTTGTTTCGGCTTCGGCCCTTTATAGATTGAAAGCTATTATGTGCGAATAATATACTTAAGCCGGATTCAAGATGTGTATGTATATAATGATAAACCACCTAGAGCGATTTCAACCTCTGATGAAGGTATTTGTCTAGGCCGGAGATCAGCTACCGGTCTCGTAATTGACTTCCTCCTAGGGACAGTGCGTCATATCGTCCCCCTAGCGAGGGGTGTGCACACTTGGGTCTTTTGGGTTGTATCTCTCTCGACACTTTATTAGTGGATCGGCTTAAAGTAGGACCCTTGCGCTAATAAATAACGAAAAGGTAGAAAGTAACAAAGATAATAGTGGAGTTGAACTCTCCGTACGCGCTCTACACGACTCGTGCCCTTGATATAGCACGAGTCGTGTTTGTCGTTTTCCTTGCATTCGAAGCCCTCTGACCTGAGGACGACTCGTGTCAAGCTCTCTTTGTGACCTTCGCTTGCTTTTGCGCTGCTAATTCGATTCTTGTTAGCTACGCACCTTTAAGGCGCGTATCTTAATTTCTTTTGTACTATTTGATTTCTTACAGAGCCAGTGCTGCCATCTTTGTTTTGGGTTGTGTCCCTACCCTATTTCGGGGCTCGTGTCATTCTTTTAATGGCGCAGTTGACAGGTTAGATGATTGAAGTGGACTGTTTGGCTGGAACGCCATTGGGAACTATTTAATAAAGCGTCAAACATTATTTTAGAACGTTTATAAACATTGTTATTTGTTTTAGATTTCGATTTTGTAAGGTTAGCTACAAGTCTTCCTCTGTCTATTTCGTTGCTCGAGTTATTTTATTTAGTTGTAATCAGGGATATAACTAGCCTTGCAATTGACTTGATTGTCATCAATTGCGACATAACAATCCTAAATAAATTTTTTTATTATTAGTAAAAAAATTAGGGTTGTTACAATGCGTAAAATAAATCATGGTATAATTCTTAGGTGAGTTAGGCAGAAATGAAGTAGGATATAGCATGCATGAACAAAATCGAAAAAGATGCCCAACCGATAATGACAACTTTGACAACCCTCTGTTCATGCAAATTGGTCGTTTCCTGTCGCTTGAACCTCACCCGAAACACTTTCCCGGCTTTTCCCCTTGCCCCTTCCCCGGTCCTTCTTCCCATTCCTTTCCCCTGGCCTCTTCGGGAAGCCCATCCCACCTTCCCCTTGCTCACCCTCACCGATCGTTTCCCCAATGCCTTTACCACCTCCTCCTCTCCCCACTCATCACTTGGCAACTTGTGCTGATTAACTGAAGCAGAATATACTTAGCGACACGGAGTTCACATAGGGGAGTTTCCCCAATGCATACGGCCTGATGATCTTTACCAGAGGAGACATACCCTCAATTAAACTTGCAACAAAATGTCTTGAGAAGTTTGCTGAGAAGTCTGGCCTTCGTGCAAATCTTATGAAGACAAAGGTATATTTTTGAGGGGTTGCTGATTAACTGAAGCTGAATATACTTAGCGACACGGAGTTCACATAGGGGAGTTTCCCCTTTCGCTACCTTGGAGAGTTGGAGTACCTCTAAACACTGGAAAACGCATGTCTAAAATGTATGGCTTCTCATCAGTAAAATAAAGCAAAGATGCGCCACTAGACTTCGAGCTCCTAAGCTTTCGTGTGCTGGAAGGGTCGAACTTGTAAATTCTGTCATCTTTGGCATTGAGAGTTTTTGGAGTGCCTGTATGATCTTGCCAAAAGGGGTAGTGAAGAATATATATAAGGTTTGTAAGGACTTTGTATGGGGGATTGAACCGGGATGTAGGAAATTGTCTTTTTAAAGTTGAAGAAGTTGTTGTACATGGAGGATTGAACATAAAATAAGTGCTAGCTTAGAATAAAGCCTTGATTATTAAATGGATTTGGATCCTACTCCAGGGCAACTCGGATGGGATATGGTATAACTGTATTACAATGTACCACATCAAGGGTCACTCTCTCGAGACTTTAGGCTTTGTTAACGAAGCTATAACCCTTGTTCATTCATGGGCAATTAGAGGTAAGTTAAAAGTTGGACTTGCCTATGACATTTTTTTGGGAAAATTTCCAGAGAATTCAAGGACCTACCATCAATTTAGGCTAGGGTTAATGATCCCAAGCACTCTTTCATTGCTAACTTGCATTCCCTATTCAGAAGGTATTACCAACAGTTGATAGCATTTGTAAAAGACTCTTTCACAGTGATCAACACGCAATTATTAGACGTAGTTTCTACTAATCGATTCAACAATTAAACAATTAGTCCTTTAATTGAGAATCTACCAATAAGGAACAATCTAGGGATAAATAGTGGCCACCTAATCGACAATTCAATCATTAATAACAATAAGAACGAGAGAATTAAAAAATACTCAAACGACATAAAGAATAAGAATCAAACTCACAATTGTCAGCAAACAATAGTTTCGATAAATCGATCCGAGAAAGGTCTTTAGCCTTGCATAATTATGCAAAATACTCTAAAAGTCGTGAATACTGAATAATTATAACTACCGATATTTTAAAGTATTTATACTAAAAGATTACAAGACGGGATTCGGAAACCCGCCATTAACCGGCGCATCAGTGGGACGACTCGTCCAACCCGGAACTAGTCCTCCGGCATCTAAACGACTCATCTTAAGTCATTGGTATGAGTCGTCTAATGTTAAAGACGACTTGTCCCAAACTATAGTGACGAGTATTCAGCTCCTATGCTTTTCTTCACTCGATTTCCACTCCTTTGGATCTTCAACGTCTCCGGGATTATTGTAATCCGTGCCATTTCTTCACGGCAATTGCAAAACATGGTAAATCTTGCTTATTCTTCAATAAAGGCTCAAAAACATAAAAGATCGAATAATGGCAAATGTGATCCAAAATCATTAAAATCAATCTACAAACACAAAAAAACCCACTCTAAAGTGGGTTGTATCAGCCGCAAATAATACAGATAGTAATTCACCATCCATCTAGCTGCTATTTCAGTATTCAGCTAATATTTATGCATTCAACTATGTTATTTTGTTTTACTACCAAACTTAGCATTAGTTGTCCTGGCTTCGTCCCAGCATATAACCATATATGTAATAAACTAATAATAACAAATAATTAGATGCTTGCTTGACCATAGAAAAAGTGTGCAACAATCTGAATAATAGGCCTACATAATACATACTTGATACTTGCATGACCATATAGGAGTACAACATACAGTACATGCTAGGTAATAGACTACTAGTATCCATGTTGAAATTTGTATATGCATGAAACAACAACAAAAAATTATTAAAAAAAAACCTTGAAAACGTATGCACAAAATTTCTACATTTACGAGTAAGCTAGTGGCACAAGGAAGCCTATATTTCCCTCCCACCAATGATAGTGGTTGAGCTACAAAATAACATTTGTCTTAACATTATCAAACAACCACGTACACGAGAGATTAGGAGGACAAAACAATGACTAATCATTTTTTTTTCTCTTTGTCTTTGCTGCTTACAAGACGTCTTAAACATTTAATCTAATATATACAATTTTTCTTTCTATTACTTTGACATAATTTTTTCGGTCCTTTTTTAACCTAGCTTAACCAATAGTAGTTGCACCCACTTAAAAATTTGAATCTTATTGTCATATCAACAAGCCAAATAACTAAAAACATTTCATAGAAACCAAAAAAATCCCACCACATACTTTTTCATTTAACTTGAATCATTCTTGTAGGCGGAATTTCCTCTTCTAAACAAAATGTTTAGACTCAGAAAATAAAATATGACTGTTTCTTGTAGGAGCTTCAACCTTGTAAAACCACATTTTTGTCATCCTAGGAACAAGAACAATATACATGAAGTTGTAAAGAAAACGCACATCAATGTGTATGGTTTGAGTCGCTCCGAGAATAACCCGAGATCGTTTGGGTTAAACAGCAAAAATCGGCCTAATACCGATGTCGTTGATGGCGGAAAGAAGGTTAATGGGATCAGTAGTGTCGTTGGGGAGGCACCATACGTGGGTTTGAAGAAAAGCCAAGTGATAAATGATGATGATGAGGAGGATTCTGTACAATCTTGTATGCTGGGAAAGTTCGTTGAGGAACGTTTTGTGTATAGGCAAACGTTCATCATCAGATCTTATGAAATTGGTCCCGATAAAACTGCTACAATGGAAACCCTCATGAATTTGTTACAGGTTAATTCAGACTTTCTCTTAATTATTAGATCATGAATCATGAATATGTTGTTACCAATTGTCTTATCACATGATCGAATTCTTTTAGTTACGTTATTGATTAAGTAGTGCTCAATATCAATACCACTCGTTCGTTTATGATTTATAGAGCCACACAATAGGAGTACTAACTGATTTGGAAATGCATGTGAACGTAAATGACATTATTAATTATCTATGTCCCTATTACCTTTCGATGATATGTTGAGGAATGAGGCTTATACGGGCCAAACTACCAAATTGGTAAAAACAGTAGGGGCAAATGACAGATTGGTAAAAAAAAAAACTTCGGCGACAGATTGGTAAAAAAAAATAACACTACTTACCAAATTAGCCAAAAAACACCTCTTTTGCCCTGAATTCACTTCCCTTTTTTATATACTTCATTTAATATAATTATTTAGCTCCCTTTTTTAAATTAATACTAAGAGAAAAAACTACTTAGATAGCAAAAAAAAAAAAAATGGAAGAAACAATTGACGGTATATATTGAAGAGGAGAAAACAACAAATAGTACTCCTATAAAACAAAAGATTTCATTTACGACGACTCCTTGCCTGCTAGATAGTACATACTAGTATGAAGCAATTTTCTTATCTTAATAATGCCACAAAGAAAAACAAAGCAAAATATATAGGTTATGAAATTAAGGTTCAACAAGAAAAACTATCGTCAGCTCGTTTTTAGGTTACAATAACAAGTAATATCTCGGTTGACAATTTTATGTGATAGTTTAATGACTAGTACGCATTTACAAAACCAGAAATAACCTACATTTAGAACACAAGACGATATGAATAATTTACGTAGTATAGAACCGAGAAGCGGGATGACAGTTCGGAAATGATATTGAGCACTAGGCGATATGAATAATTGAATAATTTACTGAGTACTTTTTTGTTACAAATTTTTTTTTTTTTTCTGAAACTGAATTTCTTTAAACCTTTTATTTGTGCATTACTTTGAAAAAAATGTCTTGTTCATTTTGTTTATTTATTTTTAATGGTATTTATAAATTAGAAAATATAATTAAATCATGATATTCATGGGAATATATTGGAAAAAAAAAAAGAATTTTGGGCAAAAGTGGTGTTTTTTGGCTAATTTGGTAGTTAGTGTCACTTTTTTTTACCAATCTGTCGTCGGAGTTTTTTTTTTTACCAATCTGTCATTTGCCCCATACTTTTTTTACCAATTTGGTAGTTTGACCGGTTTACACGTAATTGTATCTAAATATATGGCATTCCTTAATCAGATCATGAAAAAGTAAGTCAAGAACTGTCGCTCTGCATGTTTTATCTTATGCTTTAGGTGACACTAGCTATCAGATGATAATCAATTTCGTTACCACCCTTTCATATTATTGGTGTATACAGATGTTAAGTACTTCATTTGAACAGTATGTTAAGTTTGTAGATATGATTGCGATGCAGGAAACGGCTTTAAACCACGTAACAAGTTCCGGACTAGCAGGAAATGGTTTTGGTGCAACGCATGAGATGAGCCTTAGGAAACTCATTTGGGTTGTGACCCGGGTACACATTCAAGTAAACAAATACAGTTCTTGGTATGCAGTGTTACACTTTGTATAATAATGGTAGATACGAGATGTGTCATCAATTTTTAGGTGAAATAGTTAAAGATGTACTCCCTCCGTCCCAACTCAAACACTCCATATACTATTTTGGGACGTCCCATCTCAAACACCCCATCTATTTTGGGACATATTTCTCTCTCCTACTTTTATTAAATTATTACATCATCTCTCACATTATCCCTCCTACTTTTATTAATCCTCACATTCTTTCTCCTCATTTTTCCTAATATTACCCCACTCAACTTACTATATCAATTTTTCTTATTCCACTACAAAAATGGGTCGGGTGTTTGAGCTGGGACGGAGGGAGTATCAAATAGCGTTGATTGAACGTTGTGTGTAATTGTTTTTGACAGGGGAGACGTTGTTGAGATCGATACATGGGTTGATGCAGAGGGAAAGAATGGTATGCGGAGAGATTGGATTATTCGAGACTATAGTACTCAACAAATCATCACTAGAGCAACAAGGTTAGTTTAAATATTATTAGAGGGTGGGTAGCACCGACATCACACATTTCGAGTACCTGGACCGTCCCTGACGACTCTGTCTCATTTTCCTTTTTAATACTATGTGAATCAATATGGAGTTGCATGGAACTTAATTACTTGTGTAGAAATCATGGTTGAATTGACAAATCTATATTGGTTATCGTAACAGTTAACATGAGCTGAGTTAAGTGCAAATCTGATTAGTTGCGAGGTGTTGAAACCGCACTAATGAGTACACCGTATATGTTAGCCCGCTTATAGGTCTAATTGGTTGTTGATATTAGAATGTGGTCATAATTTTATCAATTCCGAATTTCTAATTCTAAGTACACTCGGTTTTGCAGTACATGGGTGACAATGAACAGAGAAACTAGGAGGATATCCAAAATTCCCTATGAAGTGCGGCAGGAGGTCGAACCATTTTACTTACCTCGACACGCACTTGAAGATGGCGAATATGATACTGAGAAGATCAATAAATTGACAGATGAAACAGCTGATGTTATTCGAACTGGTTTAGCAGTAAGTTGCATATATAAATAAATACAAGTTTGTCTACCTTTATTAATGTGACAACCATGTGTCCATATCCTTGATGCTGCCACCGCTTTTTCTTTTGCTAACGTTGGTTTGAATTTTTCTCATATTCAAAGCACACGTTATCAAATGAAAAGAATAGAGGAAATATCTTGAACTAAGCAATTGGGGGCTTAGGCCATTCTGTCTTTGTTCTCATGATTTCTATGTTATACATGAATGCAGCCTAGATGGAATGACATGGATGCTAACCAGCATGTCAACAATGTCAAATACATTGGCTGGATTTTGGAGGTATGCTTTAATATCGATCTTCTAATGCAAGTTCTAAATGTACTAAAAATGTTATCTGTAATACATATCAGGATGAAGACGGTCTGATAGAAGAGTTTCTCGTTATGTATGTAATGTGTACATGTTAAACATTATGCAGAGCGTACCATTGAATGTGTTGCAAGATTACGACATGACGAGCATGACACTAGAATATCGACGGGAATGTAGGCAAGCCAACGTGCTTGAATCACTAACAAGTATTCAGAAGTGTCCTACATCAATCAAGTGTAAGGCGACAACAGCAGCAACTAATAATAATGTTGCTTCAGCAAGAAGCTCAAGTGATGAAAATGAGATTGAGAGCACCCATCTTCTCCGAATGGAAGATGTTAGGGCAGAGATTGTTCGTGCTCGAACCAAATGGAACCCCAAGATCATGCTAGACAAACACTAATTATTCACCTCATTATTATTATGGAAATTATTCTTCTTCTTTATATTTTTCATAGTTTTTTGTGTTTGTTTTTCATCGGCCATTGTGTAAATAAGGCTACATGCCGTTTTATATATGACGACGTATACTATGTTGGCGGAAATTCTACACTAGTTACCAATTCTTGTTAAGATACATTACTATATACATACCGTGATTTCCATGATTTTGCTCCAATAAGTCTCTGATAGCCTCTCTTTGAAAAAGCACTTTTTTTATTTGTGTTCGATACTCCCAATCTTATGAAACTGATCTTAATATGAAGGAGACAAATGTTACTTTTTTTAATACTCCGTATGATATAGAGGAGCGAAGGGTTGCAGTGATAGAGAGTGAGAGATATTAAATAGGGGTGAGCAAAACCGGGTACCCTATTTTTCGGGTACCCGAAAACAGAGTACCCGGTTTCAAAATTGCTAAAAAAATGATACCCGTACCCGACCCGAACCGAAATAAACCGGATACCCGCTTTTCGGGTACCCGAAAAAACAGGGTACCCTAATTCCGGGTACCCGTACCCGGATTTTCATAGTTTTCAAGTTGAAATTGTCAATATTCAATGGCGCAAAAGTTGATAGTTATAAGAATGAAGTATAATGCTTGTGCAATTGTGAGTCGGATGATGGATTTCTATTAAATTCACCAATCAATATGTTGTTCCAACCTCTAACACTTAGTTTAGAAAGATTTTTATTCACAAAATTAGTAAATCAGGTACAAATCGGGTACCCGATTTGCTATTTTTAATACCCATACCCGACCCTAATTAATATGCAATAAAGCGGGTCACCCGACCCGGTTAATACCCGGAAAAACCGGGTGCGGGATCGGGACCGAGTAGTTAAAGCGGGTCGGGTTTTTTTTCTCACCCCTATTATTAAAGAGAGAAATTGACCAAATATAAGGGAATGGTCAAAATGGTGGAAATTGGTGGGAAACCGTGAAAGTTAAGATGAAATACAAAAGAAGACGAGAATCTAACACCGAAATTCAAAGTCAACTCGCTAAATTCGTATTTTCGGGGGAAAAAAAGTTCTATAAAACCGTATAATGTAGGAAAACATATTTTTGGACATGTAAAATTTTGGGAAATATAAAAGGGGAAATTGGAAAAAAATTTGTCCACTCGAGGGCTTCCCTTGGAAAGAGCTCGATAGCTGGAGCACCAGGTTGAAAATTTTGTCCGACTGAATTTTGTTTAGGTATCGATCTTTTCTCTTCTTTCTTCTCAATTTAATCGCTCTTCCTTATTTCGCTGATACTAATTTCATGTTATTTATATATA
>JBBYHQ010261155.1:0-22526 GCA_038382645.1 Spergularia azorica
GATAACTCAAGTTGGATAAGAAGCAGGAAGTTTAGGCTGGGCCTGAAGGTGGCCTCGCCTGAAAGTGTTCGTATACGGGAGGCGAAAACAGAAGCCTTTACTGTCAAGGATCACAGAGGGGAATGTATGTGTGTTTATGTAATAACTCCTCTTTTATGCTTTGGCGTTTATTTACTCTGAATCTTGCACTTACCTCTTTTCTTTTCCAGTATATAAGAAGCATTATCCACCAGCACTGACTGATGAAGTGTGGAGATTGGAGAAGATTGGGAAAGATGGATCTTTCCACAAGAGGCTGAATAATTCTGGAATCTATAGTGTGGAAGATTTTCTACGACTTGCTGTCAAAGATTCTCAGAAACTGCGAAATGTCAGTAAACTCTTGTGATGTTGGATCTTCCTATTTGTCATACATAAATTTTCCATCGTGTGGTTGCTTCCTTCTCTTTATCTGATATGTTGTGCTTTTCCTTCAAGATTCTTGGAAGTGGCATGTCCAACAGGATGTGGGAGGCCCTCATGGAGCATGCAAAGACGTGTGTTCTTAGTGGAAAGCTATATGTTTACTATTCTGATGATACTAGAAACGTTGGTGTGGCGTTCAACAATATCTATGAACTAAGTGGTCTCATTGCTGGAGAGCAATACCTTGCTGCTGATTCTTTGTCTGAGAGCCAAAAGGTTGGTTATCTTTATGTATATGGTGACCATCTATCCTGGATTGTTTTATTGTCGAATATTAGAGTGACACTATATTCGGAAGTAGTAGTTGGTCAGTGCAATTATAATCTGGGTCATTCAGAAACAAGCTGTGTGTTTTGAACGGGGGTAAGGCTGCGTACATTCTAGTTCCATTGCCTTGTAGGTGGTAAGCATTTCACTAGAATGAAGGCAAGAGGAGAAACCTGTGATAGAGTTCCTACACGTCCAATACGTAGGTATTTAGACTCAGTTTTCCTGGTTCATGGCTGGGACTCCTTGAGAGCGGTTTGTTGTGCTGTCGTGAGGCTTATGACTAACCCCCTCCCAGACACTAAAGGCCAAGACCTTATAAACACATAGATACTCTAGAAAACTATAGCATAAATCTTTGCAAGTAAAAGACTTCCCATTCCCATTAATTCAGTTTTCAGTTATCAACTATTAATAATTACTGAAGTCTGAAGAACAGGAACAAGAAGTAGATGTCAATGATTATATAGATGACACCAACCTAAAGCTTGTCTGCTCTTCTCCCCCCTCTCCCTCGCATATTTTCCTCTAAGTAACTAAGCATGTAAACCCATGTAGGTAGGATGAAAGTCATATGCAGGAGTACCTGAAGTGTAATCATTTTAGTTACTTATACCTCTTGAAGTTAACAAATGATTTCACCATCCAGGTTTATGTTGATACTCTGGTGAAGAAAGCTTATGATAATTGGAATCAGGTCATAGAGTATGATGGCAAGGCACTTTTAAATTCCAAGCAAACTCGAAGGACACGTTCATCTCAGAACGAAATGGCAGTGAATACTTTAAGTTATCCAAATGCCACCATAGATAGTCAGTTGGGTATAGCCCGGCTGCCCATTCCGGCGCTTGCAGAGCAGCAGTTGGTGGAGAATAGTGTGGCACCTCCAGGTATGCGTTGAGTTAGCCTTCTGATTGAATTCAGTGCTGATAGTATGGTTCTTGAAAACATAGGAACATTAGATTAACATACTGAAAATGGAGAATGATAACTTGCCACGCTTGGAACACTTACTCAGTTACTCCTATTTAAATGCAATTGCACTTTAATTTTAAAATTTGTCTCACTCAAAGTCTCTTCTTTTGCAACTCCTTATTCTAATCTCCGTTTTACATGTTTTTAGAATTCCTACACTTTGTAAAACTATTCCTACTAATCGACACGAAATTGCAGTGTGGAAAAGGCTTCATAGGCTGTTGTGTAGGTTTATGAGTTGGGAGGGGTGATTCTATCTCCACATCTTATTCTAACAACATAGAAGTTTTGTCAAGTTCCTTGATGAAAGGTCCGTAAATTGTGTTTAGAAGCTACACAATTTAGGTAGCGGGGTGAGCTAATTTGATCTTTCAATTACACAACAACAATAGTGCAGCAATCTTTTTTGTTGTTCACTTTGGTGAACTAACATTTCAAAAAGCAAATACCAGTTGCTGTATTCATTCAAGCTGCACGAGTTTTTTTTTTTTTTTTTCTTTTTTTTTTTGATTGAGCATTTTTATTCAAAGAGAGGTTTATTTGGTTATGAGAATTGCATATTGATGTGCTGGAGACAATTCCAGACGACTAAAGGTGGCTTCTGGACTTATTTGAAGCAAAACTTGTTACTTGGTGTGGTGGTGGGTGGTGAGGGTGATTTGGTTTGTTTATAAATTAGGAGGGCACCTAGCCACCTATATTTTTTTTTCAAATGCTAAGGAACCACAAAATTGATGAAATTTCTGGCTCATCTTCTCAATTTTAGCCAGTCCAGGCAGAACATATGGAGAACCGGGCTTACCATAGCATATTCTTAAGCCTATTATGATAATTGAATTTGGCACCTCAAGAGAATGACTAACCGAGGAATGAAAAAGGATATGTTGCTATTGGCTGGTGCCCAAACTAGTCTTTTTATTGATTCTGGTTCAATGCCCATTGCAACCTAACATTTTAATTTGGTTCGCAGCTGCAGGTTACAACGACCATCTAAGCGGAAGATTCCCTAATCAGTCACACCTTGTGAATTCCAACCCACAAAATCAGTTTGAGAGGACATCATTCTCCCAGCAGGAGCTGCTAGGCAATACACAACCCACTCATCTCACAGTGAACAATAACGGGGAAGGATTGGCCTTAGGACCTTCCCAGCCCTCTGCTTCGACTTTTCAACTCATGCAACCATCACAACAACCCAACATCAACCCTTACGATGATTGGTCACAGAATCCATTCACAGAGGATGAGATACGTAATAGGAGCCACGAGTTGCTTGAGAGCGATGATATGCAACAGCTCCTAAGGCTTTTCAGCATGGGAGGCAATCCTTCTATGCCTGACGATAATTATTTCATGACCACACCTCATAACTACACCGGTTTTGAGGAAGATCGTAGCCGCCCTGGGAAAGCTGTTGTTGGTTGGCTCAAGATCAAGGCAGCGATGAGGTGGGGCTTTTTCATTAGGAAGAAAGCTGCAGAAAGGCGTGCTCAGCTTGTCGAGTTGGATGACTGAACAGATATCTCTGTGAGTAGGTTCCGAGCAGACCTGACTGAGGTGTTTTACCATTGTGAGTTAGCACACATAGAAACGATTTTTTGTACAGTCTCCTGTACAGTGTATTGTACTTCAGAATATCTAGTCTTTCGCAAATTTCTCCCATCTGTACTCCCCCCCTCCCCATTTCTCCCGTCTGTAACTCCCCCCTCGCCAGTTCCTTGAATTAATCAACAGTAGCAATGGTGATAGCACAGCAGTATTTTTGTGCAGCCTTTGCCTTAGGGAGTAAATTCTAGATGAACATGAAAAGTTAGCCCCCTGTATTCTCTTCATTTCTTAATGTAATCTTCTCTGTTTTCACATTATGGTTAGGCCTCAGGTAGAGTTGGTGAATATTCGTCACGCATCTCCAAGTCTGACTTAAATCGAAAGCGATTTGGAAAGTCATCATGGACAAGCTACTGTTGGGAGGTGTTACAACTTACAATTTTACAAAGTTACCAGTAACAACTATTACATCATGGTCATCATCTATATGTCAACTGCACTAGGCAAATTCCTACCCTAAATTATGACAATCTTTGCAAATGAACAATGATACTTATAACTACGAAGTTGCCCCTAACCTAACTGACGATATTACATACCCCAGGGGTCACGGGCCGACTATAGAACCCAAGCTAGCTAGCTAGAGATAGTCTCCTAAACGAATTTACCCGTGAAATCTTTTTCTCACTGTGCACTTTTACATGTTATGTAGTACAATCATGAATTTCGAACCCTAGATAATCCACAATGTTTGTAAGGAAAATTAGCTATTTGGCTAATTAGCTAACTGATAAAGTAACCTCAACCTGTTTGGTACCACACTACCATATACTACTCCGTGCATAAATCATAGTTGATAACCTAGTAAATTAAAGCTTTGGAGGATTCAGTTTAATCAATCTTGTGAATACACATAAAGGTAAGAACTGCAAATTCTATACTCATCAGCAAGAGATGGAAAGTTCTTAAGATCAGATATACGATACACACAATGCAATACTCGTATGTATACAACAAATCTACAGTAAAAAATATCGCATAAGTCGTCATTGATACTAATGTAACGATACACAATGTTTTACAAACTCTTACGTATCATGATATCATCGAAGGTTTACCCGTTGCGCACATAGAGAGATCTGCAATAAATTCTATAGTATAAGTCACAAAGAAGAGATTTGCATCATTGCATGTTTTTGATTTCACTTATATAGAAGTTGATAATAATCTTCTATATAAATCTGTTACACAACTATAACATGGTAGATCTCAAGATGACATATATAATTAATAACCCAAGGCCATATTAAAAATCCTACTCTATCATCCCCAATAAAATAAACGATTAGAGCTATTAATCAAGATTAAAGATTTCCATGCTAGAGCATGCATGCATCACTAATATAGTGACGTATATATTTAGCTTTAGAGTATTTTTCAAAGTCTAAGAGACAAATCAAGATGATGAATCTCCCCCTGCTCACTCGAATCATGACGACCAACAATATTAAAGCTAGCCTTAGGGCTCGAGAGAGGCTTAGCCATCACGCTAAGTTGCTCCCTGCTCTTCTTAGCCAAGGTGCGTTCGACTTTGTGCGCATTTTGATGGCCTCCTAAAGCTTGGGAGCTAAAGAACTTTCTTTTGCAATAAGTACATGAGAACACCCTCGACTCTGAAGGGCTCATGGATGAGGATGAGGACGAGGACGGGGATGATCGATCGAGGACGAGGTTAAGGTTGATTAGCCGCTCATTATTAGTGGATGTTGTAGATGATGAAGTGCTTAGATAAAGAGAAGTGTTAAGCTCAAGCTCCATTATACACTTACAAGGAGGGTAAAAAAGAGGTTTTAATTTAGGGATAGTGTATTAGTGGTTATAGTTAAATTATGAGTGTGGGATTATATGATGAGTTTGATTATTATTGCATGCAAGATATATATAATGAAAGCATAGAGGTAGGAAAAAAAGGAGGATATATATAGGGTGGAATTAGGGTTCCAAAAATAGGAATAAATAGAGGTGATCAATGAACAAAAAAGGAAAGGATAAAAGAAATGAAAGAGTGAGGAAATTAAGTGACATTTAGAGAGATCAGTGAAGAGGAATCGTAAGTGTTTGTCGCCTTTAGTTATGGCAGTTTTTAGACCCACTGTCGGCTAATAGTGATCATCATGGAGAAAGAAAATATTGTTACGCATAATAATTAAGAATGATGTTTTGCCCGTACGAATTGAATTACTCGGTACGATACTTCAGTATCATCATACTCATCATATTTAACTACTGTTAGATATCTTTAAAATATACTTCTAACTGTTAGGTCTCTTTAAGAAGACATAAATTGAATGAATTATGATGAGTACGTATCGCTTGCCACCGGATGACGCTCGATTATGTTCAATTATAGTAATGTATATATGCAAGGAGTATGAATTATTAGTATCCCCTGGTTTATGAAATATTGAGATATAAGGATGCAAGAATCGTACCATGATCAATCAATTTCGGATTTTATATGCTCCTAATTGTATATTATTTGGTCTGTACTTTTGGGGTTGGCATTTGCATGCACGACGTATGATATGATTGAGTGAATTGTTTTTGCTTTGATCGATCGCTTTGGTTCATGTATTCAATTAGTGGCTCTCAGCTCGAAAACTTTAAAAAAAAAAAAAAACAAAAAAAAACAAAGTTATTCAATTAGTGTTGTCCATAGTTTAGGGTTATTTGTAAGATTTTTAGAAATGAAAATAGTTACTATCATACATCCTAATACTCTATCAGTTAATTGACGTTATTGTACATAAGTTTGGTTTAGATTTCTCTTACATACACCCGAAAAAACGGATCATTACGAAAATTTTGAAAATGGATACTGGATTATTTTGTAAGGGATGTGACACATTTTGAAAGGGAGGAGATAATGAAATTGAAGTCGAGATTATGAGAAGTCATGATTAGAAAGATTACAGGGATTCAGGGAACTATAGAAGCTTGAATCAACTTCTTCCATTTTGAAATACTGCATACTACACTTTCATACAACCCTTACTCAACTGAAGATTACTATTTATAGTAACTGGACCACTAATCACAAATTCTTATGCATCATTAGTTCTTAATTAAACATTTCACTTTTATGAGCTAATTAATGTGTCATACTGTCATACACTTCGTTCCTACAAGTTTCAAATCTGATGTTAGCTCTTTCTTTTTCGTCCAGCTAATTACCCATCTTAGAGAATGATTACTTAGTTATTAGAGTAACCAAAGATCGATAAGACCGATTAGACGATCATTCAAATTAAACGATCACCACAAGTAATAAATACTCAGACAAGAGATGTATTCATTCTAACATTAGTAATAGTCTAGATGAAATTAATTAAGATACGCAAAAACAAATTAACGGCTATAAAATTTGACATAATTAAATCTTTAGATGTACTATTGTCCCTTAAGTCGTGGTCCAATTAGTGATGAAATGGTCAATTAGTTGATTGTACTTGCATGAGTGTAAAAGACATTTCAATAAGATATTGTTAGAGACTTGCTTAGCCATATGGCTCGTATCTTCATATCAACGGTGCATTATTTATGTCTAAATTTAAGTTCGAATTCTCACTCCCTTGAACCAATTATAATCTCTTACGAATCTTACTAGCTACGTAAAAATGTGGTCACATAGAAACAACTAAACACACCAGTAATCGATCGGTATATACTATATATATCATCGATTAATAAGTTCATAACTGAACGGAGGGAGTAACTAATTTGCGTTTTTATGTCGATAATGCATGGCAAAAGATAATTATGTTGTGCATGAACCATTCAACTTACACTAAATGCCAGTTAATTATATATGATCTCATATTGATTGACAATGTCGACATCTTTCATCACTATGTTTTATTAATTCTAACTTGAACTGAACTTATTATTCTTTTAAAGCCGAATTGATTCATATCGGATCTTGTGTCAAGAATAATTCCAACATGTTTGAGCCAAATTAAGATAGTTTATACTTATACCCATTCCGCCGTACAGACCGTAGTTTGAGTTCATCAAGCACATGGAAATGGTATTTTCAATTATTTAATTTTAATTATTTTAATTTTGATCAAGCCAAATATCCATAGCTAGGAAGCTAAGGAGCAAGTACATATTGAGACATTATAAAATGGAGGGGAGATCAGAGAATCAACCAAACGGCCAGCTATAATAGCGGTGAATCTATGTCTCTTTGTTTAGAGACAAAGATCAACCAGGAAATTTTGAAAATAATTGCATTTATCTAGCAATGCAAGCTAAGCTATGCTACAATTATGTACAAATTTTAATTTTTATTCCTAGGAACATCCTTAAATCAATACGAATAACTTCTTCAACATGGATATATGTTCTTGTCTCTAACTATACTTCTTCTACAAGATAAAGATGAAAACAAATAATAATGGAGTCAATTAAGCAAGGTAATGAGGTATAAACTACTACAATATACATGTTAGGTTTGTGAACTAATTAAAACCATTGGATCGTATCATGTTTGGATTATTTACATCTTTAAAATTCATCACAGGTTAGGTTTGAAACGTCATCTAACGAAAGGATCAAGTAATTTCACGTGTTTTTGTGTCAAGATGTGAGAGAAATCGAAATCTAACGTAAAGAATGAAACAGACAGATGTACAATACAACTGTTGTAAGTTCAAAACTTTGAGCACCCAAAAGAAGAAGGTAAGGTTCTAGTTAGTAGTTAAGCATGCATTATGGGAATGGGACACAAGTAGGAATGAGGAAAGATGAAGAGATAAGGTGGTGATGAAGAAAAATATAGGAAAAGTGGGACATGTTTGTGGTTGTCGGGTCATTGTATTTGAGTGATGAATGAAAATAAATGAGATTTTATGGGTCGATTTTGAGGGCGATTGACAGCCCATTAAGTGCATTCACATCTTCCACTATGCATGTCTAATTGTCTATGCATACTACTAATCTTATTTACTTACGTTTTATCTATTTTTAGCACATTTTTTTTACTTTTATACATCACTTCCTTTCGATGTGCTTATTTGATTAGTGAACTAGTTGCTCACTTGCTTAGTTGCATGTGTGCATTATACCGAAGGCTTCCAATCAAAATCATTAAGACATAATGTACTCCGTATGTGTTACATGTTTCTGTATATATCCCATATTATTAGGAACCACATAAATTTTACCACTATTGAAACTTCGGGAAGGATAATTAGTGTTCTCAATCACCATATCCAAATTAACTATTGGAAATTGAGTGGATCAACATATATAAAGTTGGTGCATCTCAAACTATAAAATTTTAATGGATTTACTTTTGTATCCATTCTCTGTACCTTTCAAATCAAAATCTTGCAATTTCACAATTACACCTTAATAAATTCATTTACTTTTAAAATTAATGGTTTTCTAAATCTGATTCAAGGGGTTTAAGGAGTGTGACGGAAAATGGGACATATAATCCTTACTTATTTTCAGCACCTGGATTACCCAATTCATGGATCCGGTTTTGTTCCCACCATTTCGCTTGTGTTATGTAGCCGGATACCATATTCACATTATATCCATGAGCTACATCAGCCCAGCCCATGCAAGAATTTCATTGTCCGCTGCGTGTGACATTCTTCTGTAAAAGCCCAATTCATTAGTTTATCATGGGCCCTTTAATTATATGGGCCGATCAAAAGAATTTAAACGTACGAAAACAAAGTAGTGCACTAGTGCTTCCTCTGTCTTTGGTAATCTTCCTTGTGTTGTCTCTTGCTCTATTGCTCAAAGTCGGGACATCCAAAATCACCAACTTTATTAGTAGTTTCGAAAAGTTGTGCTTTACTCTTTGTCTTGAAAAATCCGCTTTTTATCTCGGTTTTATTATTATTATCAGAACGATGGGTTAGGGATTGATAAATGAGAACTAAATAAGATGCTCTAATATTGATAGAAATATAATTGGATATCACATACAACTATCGTTCGAGAATCGAATAAGTAATTGTAGCATTAAAGTAAAAATGCTTCTATTAGGGCTTGGTGATATTTGGAATTGGAATTATGCTAGAAGTTGCAAGCACTTAAGAAACCAAGGTATTGTCAAGCTCATATATATAAAGGAGAATTTCCTCTTAGGTAGTACAAATTGTGTTTATAAATTGTCTAATAATGGCATCATATACATTAATACATCACATATTAAAGACATAGTAATTGATGCATGCCAACATTTCTCCCTTTCTATGTTGCACAACACAAACCAATAGAAAAAAAGAAAATAATAAATAAAAAAAGCTAATTCCAAAGGTTACTGCATTTTGGTACAAATCATATGTACTGTGGCAAATTCCCTGGACGTACTGCCAATGTGATGGGGAGTGTAGTTGCTACGGCGATAATTTTCCGGCCTCGTCGCAAACGAGATTTGTTAAAATGTTTCTTCTCCCATAAAACGATCTTCTTAATTAGTAATCCCGTTTGCTATTCTTGCTCTTAGCTCTTTCCTTAGAATTTTCCCCGATGGGAGTTTAGGAATCGTGTCAACAAAGAAAACGCGTCCTATTCTCTTGTAAAATACCACCTGCACTCGAGTTACAAGTCCGTGTATTAGTTTTAGTTCATCTACTTGCAAAAGGTCGAGTTTAGTCTAGAGCAAGTCGTGTACAAAACCGTGTCACAATACATAAAGGTCACGTAAATTACCTGTTTGGAAATGTATTGCTTAACATCGTCTTCAGTGATCTGACACCCATTTGCACGCACAACAAACGCAACCGGAATCTCACCTGCTGCATCATCTTTCATCCTGAAGAAGTGTCACATAGTTTTCTATTAGTTAAAATTGCTTACGAAATATGTATACGACTTATTGGTCAAGTGTCAATTTTAAGTTTATAGGTGACAACTTTGAGTCAGTCGATGACCTGTTGTATGGGAACATTTTTCGTGAAAGGGGTTCATCTAAAACAAAATCGACGAAAATAGACAGGGCCAAAGGAGAAGGGACTTACGCTACGACAGCAGCATCATGGATGCTTGGGTTGTTTAGAAGCATTCCTTCAAGCTCAGCGGGAGCAACTTGGAAACCCTTGTACTTAATCAACTCCTTGAGTCGATCCACGATGAAGATCTCCTCATCGTCGTCCACGTATCCAATGTCACCGGTGTGTAGCCATCCGTCTTTGTCGATGGTGTTTGTGGTGGCCTCAGGATCATTCAAATAACCTAGACAATATTACATGATTGTGTCAATTACTCCGTATTAATGATCTTCATCGTGTGATTAGATTAAAAGAGAGCTGAATTCAACAAATAACGACTTAAACAGAACTTTTAGGTCTTGGTATAGCATAAACAGACTCCAATCATTTACCTATATTAACATTTACGAGTCAATAGTACTACAATGACAAACTTGAGAACACTCAAGAACACGGAAGACAAACGTCTACAAGTTGTACAACGCCGTTTGGTAAGACTGTCTCGCGGTCTCACCATAAAATTACCAATATTTTTGAGATTCTGTTTTTAGGTTGATTTGTATGCTATGTTTGATATGAACAAGTAAATGCCTCAAATGATTGAAAGTTTGAAACTTGTCTAACACGCAACTTCATTCATGCCACAATTAGGTCAGTAAGAGAACTATAGTATTGTTTAGAATAGACATTTATAGTACTAACTATATATAAGTGGCCTTAGCTCACCAACCCATCAGAAATGAAGTATCTAACTGTACTGTTACACTTTGATGATGTTTGCCCAAAATCGTAATTTAAACCAAACCTCAAAAGTGTCATTCTCACCCACCAACCAAACCTTATGCCTATCTTTCCGACAGGAAACATGATATTTCTCACCAATAACTTCTGCACTATTCCTTCTTTTCAGGGGTTGTTTATGGATATGTTTTTTCTATGATGTTACCGCTTACAACTAGTGACCGAAACTCGTCTACATCAAAAATGTCCTCATCCCTAAGGTTACTACACATTTTGAGTAACTTTTCACGTCATACCATATAAACGAGACCATTTTCAGCCGTGTATAAAAAAATGAAATTCTTTACGTTAGGTTTGAATAAGTGGACAAACCTTTCATAATCTGAGCACCACGAATGCATATTTCGCCAGGCTCGTTCCTAGGCAGAGAAGAGCCAGTATCCGGGTCAACGATCTTTAACTCAGCATTGCGTACGACGGTCCCACATGACCCGGACTTGACCTCCATTGGTTCCTTAGCAAATGCCAAGCACATTGCTAGTACTGGCCCTGCTTCTGTCATTCCGTAACCCTGCATTTTCCATCATCAATTTATTCAGTTTTCTGCATTATTTCACTTCGAATCTACAATCATACACCAAAACCTCTTTCTTTACAGACCCCATCATGTTCCCCTCAATTATGTCGCGGGAAGTGTAGCGCATCCTAAACTCCATAAACATGTCATCAAATTTTCATATACGCTATAACATTAAAGAATCCATTTGTAAAACTAAACTATAAACGCCATCGATACGATTGCTAAGTTACGGACACGTCCATGGGCACAAACTTGTGACATACTACATTAGATCACTTGATTGGGGTAGAATCACCCACCTATTACCTATACAATCGAAGTTAACGGTAATGAACGACTATTCTTGTCCGTGACAGCCTAACAGATGATTGTTAATTTGTAGGTAGCAAATTAATTGGGACACCTTGAAAAATCAATGTAGGTCTTCTCTTATATTATCATAGCCCACGTCGCCCTATACAGTATTGCACTACATGGAATATTAATTAGGGCCACCTAGAAAAATTTAAGGTCCTAGTCCTCCAAAAGGGTCCGTGACATTTGCATTCTCGAGTATTAGAGAAGTTGTTTCCAAGTGACAATTGAAACACGACGACTATACAATACTTCATAGAAATGCGTATTTACAGAAAAACGAGCTTTAGTGATCGTTTATAATTTAGTTGTAGTTCTAGAAACAGATTCAGACAATTCTCAATGAGTCAAGGGTAGGTGAAAGGCGAGGAGACTTATTCGTGACATCAAAGATTTCTGTGGAATAATGTGAATTACTCCGTATAAGGTTTGAAATGATGAATAAAGTTCCGATATTAGCTGAGAAGAGTCAGCAACTTGACAGCAACATATGAGATAGATAGGAAAACAAAAGACCCACTTTGATGGCTTTGGCAACTCATACTACTATACTACTATAGTAATCAGTGTTACTCAAACTCGACTATAAGTATCCGATATAGATACATTCTAAACGCCGAGCTTAGTATTATTTGCTGACATAGAGTCTGCCATCATCCCATAATCAAAATGGACCGTTGACGCTCCAAATAAACCTAACTGTATTATGTGTATGATTAACATAATTATATTATAATGACATGAACTAATTGTGTCGTGTAACCCAACTACCACCGAAACAGAGTGATCAACAATCAAGCAATCATGCTAAGTAACGTGAATCCAGATTATTCAAACCCCAAATGTACCTAACATCGTAACAAGTTAATCATGGTTGACAAGAAAACTCAAGGTATATTGTCCGACAAACAAGGTTAATCTCATAGATTAATACTAATTAATTGAGTACATAAGCTTTTGTACTATTTACTACATTTTCTTACATCAAATTAAGCATGAATTACGGAGTATTTGGATCTTTGGAGTTAGATGGAAAGATTACTTTGTCTCGTGGTTTAAGGAAGACGATCGCTAAATTCATTGGCTATGTAAACGCTATCAACTCTATAAAAATTGATTCCAAGTGGTCATTAGAAATAACTATTAATATATAGTATATCGAAATCTCAATCTCAAATCTCAATTTCGACGCATGCCTAAATAAATGGTATAGTTTTGTCGTGTTGATTTGAAACAAATGTATTATTGTTAATATTACTCCAGTGCCATTGAAGAGTTCCTACCATATTTACGTGTTTACGTATTGCATATTCATGATAAAGAGATGAAAATTTACAAATTTAATTTTTGAATGGAACTCCATTAAAATCCAAAAATAATTACTTTTCATATCGTTATAGGTGCGACCAAAACACATTTTACTATTTCAGATATATAATAAACGAAGAATTACGGTCGTTCGACGTCGACGGTAGATCTAAATGTTTCTTTTTTCTATTACTAGTAGTTGTCTTTACATGTGTGATCATGCGTGTAGAGTACTACCACTCCACTTCTTAAACGGGTGCACTAATCACAGATGTTATCCTTTAAATTTTTATAAAGTTCAATGTAACATGTCATGATGCTCTTTGGAAATTTAATAACATAAGAGTTAGTACTCAATTACTCATAATGTCAGTATGTCACTCATTATAACCCATGTAACGTGCCATGTGAGTTGTAACAAATTAAAGACTATCTCTAGATCAAACTGTTCCGTGGAATTCTTTACGTTTTGTTGTATTATTCTGCATATGCCGTGAAAAACATCTAGACACGACTTAAATGAGTTTGGTAGTCACTAACAAACTAAACCCTCAAACTACTCCATTTTGTCTAATTGAGTACATAAATGACATCAAATCATATATTACACTTGTAGTAAGATATCAAACCATACCCTAAAACTACCTTAATTATCATTCAACACCTTGGACTCATTCGAATAACATACCTACTCCACTAATAATCTACTACTAGTCACATCATTTTTCTTAGCCTTGTTTCAATAATACCATTCCACTAAATTATTAACGTGTGGTTTAATACCTCTCACATATTCTGACCAAAATGGACCGTAATCGGATGAATATGGTAGATAATCAACATCAAATAATTATTGACCATAAAACAAGAAATAAGGAACACAATAATTATACAATAATAATAATAAATAATACATGTACATACCTGGCCTAGTTGAGCATTAGGAAGCTTAGCTCTGACGGCATCTTCAAGATCTTTGCCCATGGGTGCTGCTCCAGACAATACTGACCGTACAGATGAAAGGTCATATTTGTCCATGTCGGAGTTCTTAGCAATGGCCAAAACAATAGGTGGCACAAAGGGTGCAATGGTAACTTTATATTTTTGGACCAACTCCATTAACATATAAATTTCGAACTTTGGCATTATAAGAATCGCGGCCCCAACGCGTAGAGCACACAGCAACACGGAGTTTAGCGAATAGATGTGGAAAAGTGGCAAAACGCAGAGTATTACGTCTTCGCTGTGGAAATAAAGGTTGGGATTCTCCCCGTCTACTTGTTGGGCCACGCTCGTCACGAGGGACTTGTGCGTGAGCATCACGCCTTTCGGGAGGCCGGTGGTTCCCGAGGAATACGGCAACGCAACGACGTCGTCGGGTTTTATTTCCACGTCAGGTAGTGTAGCATCCACTTGTACACTTTCCAAGATGTCCCAAAAGTACTTGTCGTGGGACCCGTTGGTTGGTGGGGTATCCACCAACACTAAATGTAGATCATTGTCTTGACAAAAGGTTCTCACCTTGTCCGCAAATGCGGACTGGGTGATCACGGCTCGCGCTCCAGAGGCGCGAGCCTGTTTCTCAATCTCACCAGGGGTGCAGAACGGGTTAGCCGTGGTCAGCACCCCTCCTACGAATGATGCCCCGAGGAACGAGAACACGAACTCGGGGCAATTCTGTAGGAGGAGCATGATCACGCCACCCTTCTGCATTCCTAGTTGGGTGCAGAACCCTGACCCGACTCTCTTTGCAGTTTTTTCCACCTCTGTGTAAGTCCATTCGCGACCTGTAGGCCCGTCGATCACACACGGGCGGTCGCTAAACTCGCTAATGTTCTCGAAGCAGTAGGTGTGGAGGGGGAGGTGGTTAGGAATGTGGATATCAGGGAGCTTTGATCGAAAGATGTGTTCTTCCTTAAGTGGTGCATTTGGTATGACACCATTAGTGTTGATATGGTTGTTTTCTTGGTTAGAGTCCATGGTAGGAAATGTGAGAGGGAAGTTTTAGTAGATTTAGAGGAGAGAAGAGTTAGGAGAAGGTAAGAAGAGGCTTGTTTGATACGTCTGATGTCTATGCAAGCTTTGACCTTCCCTGCCTTTGTGGGGGGTGTTGGTTAAGGGGTTAATATATGAAAGTAGGTGAAGGGTAGAGGGTGGCTGGTGGAGCAAATTGGGATTGGTTGATTTGTATAAAATATTTGTGTTGTTTCATGATGATCATATTCTAAATAAGAATATGCGTTGACGAGCCAAATATGCAATCATATTTCATAATTCAAAGTATCATGTGATGGCCTATGTATGTGGACTTGGTCAAGTTCATTGCCCATTGCCTAAATTGACAACATCGATTTCGACACGTGTTGTCTTCGGTGTTTGTTGATTGATGTGGCGCGTTTTGATTGGGTCAATTAAAATGTAATAATGGAGTGAGAAGTAGAGGATTAGGGAGTTTCAAAGAGATGTTGGGTTGGTGATGATTTTTTTTTTTGTCAAATTGATTTTTTCTTTTTGGTGTACAGATTGGAGGGTCATGTTTGACTAGAAACTGCCATGTTGGAATTCACCTACCAAGAGTTGGTGAGGAAATTAAAATAATAAAAAAAGGGGAAAAAATTTAGGTGTGGGAAAAGAAATGTGTGTATGTATGTCCCTATGTTTTTCTTTATGCGCATGATTTTGTGAGAAAATGAGATTGCTTTTCATAGGATCACGAGAATGGGAGAAAAGCAATGAAAAGGGACAAAAATGAAGATAAGTGATTATGTAATATTTGTGAAATGTGAATGATATGGTTGTGATATGGTCTTTTGAGTTTGATTTCCATTATACATTTATCTAGATTTTGTTATCACATGGATGATGGAGATTTGGGTTTTATTTAGAACACTATAAATGAACCTACCTTAAACAATTTGTAATGCTTAATTAGATCATATCACCAATGTTTGTGGAATTAAGTGCTTTCGGTTTGATGAAGATGAGTTTCAGGTGTAATATTAATTTGTGAAGGAATTAATACAAGTTTATAGAATTTTAAACTCACCAATCTCTAGATCGATTGAATTTAATCCACATAGACTAAAAAGTACATGTATATAGTTCGTGCATTTGTATCAGACGTCTACGCATACATTTGCAAATTCAATCCATCACCAAGACACTCGAGTGTAAATGATGAAATTTCTCCTTTTTGGTGTTACTAACTTACTACAATGTCGTTGTTACGCAACTCTCCATCTTCGCAACTCAATTCAACTCTATCATATGAAAAGTCTCATATTTCATGTAGTTGCTATATCCCCGATCTATGCTTAAGATGGAACTCGGTTATAAACCGATGGATTATATAAGCTAGAAACATATCATAAGCTACTCAATTCATCAATCTAGGACAATTTAGCTTGTATATGTACTCAATAGTCTGTACCCTGTGGAGTAGCTTTATAAATATGTTTAAGAGTTTTACTTTAAAAGTGGTGTTTTAAGTTCATGACACTTTAATACTTTATCAAGGAAATCCAATACTCCATCTCGAAAAGTAACACATTTGATTGTCCATAAATCGTGATCCCAAAATGTGGATGACTCTCACAGCTAAGATAATAGGAGCATTTTGTAAGCGAGATCAAACTGCATAGGCCCTATTTGATAGAAATGTATTTCATCTTATATGAATGCTCCTGATTTGATATGACGATCGAACATATTTAATCTGTTCTGAATTTGTTGATAATTTAGCTTAATATAGACAAATTGATACCACGAAATCACGAATGATCATTATCTCAAAATATGACCTCATCTAATTTGAATGAATCTGACCTAATTTAATTTAAAGAGATCGAATCTGATTTGAATAAATCTGACCTTAAACATTAGTATCGACCATTTGACTCCACAAGAGTTCATGATGTAGAAAGGCAATGGATATGGGAACTTGGTGTTGGTGAAATCAGACCTTTTCCAAGGAAGAGAGCAGGCCGTCGCATAGTGGGTGTGATTGTGTGAAAGACGACAGTGTTTACCAAGTTCAACAACTTGTAAAATGGGCCCGCTTTAGGGGCGGAATCCACAATATGCACCATGACGGTCCATACGCGTCACTTTAATATCACATATTTATTTATTTTTCATGTATGGTAGTTTAGACTTAACTCCATTAGTTGTGAACTTGCCAAGCACAAACAAAATGACAAGTCTTATACATCTGTGGTCAAGATTAATGTTCACTAACTCACCAATGAACGGGCAAAAGAGCATAATAATGAAATTAGTTGCCAAGCAGATAAAAGAAGCCACATTGCAGTCATGCACACTTACACGTGATTCGAGTAATGGATTACGAGATAGGCTAGCTTCAATACTGTATTAGGACGTAGTCACATAGTACATACTTATAAGACTAACGGGCATATACAGTTTTTATTTATGCCCATTTGTAAACAATTACATTTTGTTTTCAACATAGTGGTAGAGTGTATAACGTGTTTACATTCGACTAATTTTGTTAATCGAGTGACGAGTGTAAACACGTTATACAACGCTACCAGGCTACCACTACGTTAAAAACAAAATGTAATTGAAGGTACGGTAAGGCAGTAACCGTAAGGGATAATTTGAGGATCAGAGAGCGGGCCAATAAATGACCCATATTTATGATAATTTATGAATTTGGGCCTTGAAGGCTTGAACTAACATGGGCCATTAAACACGAAATTTCATTTAAACAGTATGGGCTAGTAGTGGGCTACTCTAACCCGTTAGTTGACAGAGATGTCCATCAAAACTAATGTACAATATTGCATTTTTTTAGATTACGTTTAGCAATCCCCTTTCAAATACCACTCTATTTCAAATATATGCATTCTCGCTTAACCAGCATAAGTAGACCGAGAACACGGAAACAGGCTCGACCCTAGTTAAAGGTACGAGCGTGTTTTCAATCCCATGTAAGGTGTAAAATGAGTTAACTTCTTTGTAACACCTCTCGGGCTCTCGCAAAAGTTCCACCAGAAAAACTAGTACGGAACATCGGGGTAATTTTGCAAAAGAGCAACACGGTTGTTTGGCTATGATTGTAATTCTGTAAATTGATTTCCACCGCAGAGCTAAGCTTCATTTGCTCAAATCCGTACAAGATGCATGGTGGTGAACATACATTGCCCTCTGATCCTTCTGCTCGGTTGTTCGTAGTCGATTGGAACTATAGTTCTAGATTTACGGATTGGCAGAAACTGACACGATACGACAAGTCCACAATAAGGGACACTTACATACCTAACTGAATTTAGTTGATCAGTCAGGAGACATTTCGACTCATTTATTTATAAGGGTCAACACGCGAAAACGCGAAATTGGACGGGTTAGGTTAGTGTTGGGTTTTTAAAAGACACTATTTAACCCATTTAACACATGAGAAATATTTGGCTTAGAAAGTTAGAAGTGGCAAAAAATGTATATTAACATGACAAGATTGACAACAGGATACGAACCTGGCGTGATAATTGGGTTAGTGTTGAAATATATAAATGAACTTGTTTAGTTAAATGAGCCACTTCCTGTGCTCTTTTGTATCCCGAACATTGGAAAGCAACCAAATGACTTTCCTTTTTTTACTTTTCATCAATTTCCTTTCTATTAAACATGCTGTTAGTGATGAAATAAGCCGGTTTTACAACCGAATCTTCTGGGGTAACATACTTTAAGTCATATACTAAACTAAGTCAATCATAGTTTAATGTGGACTATATGTGGGCTTGATTAATTAGTGATTAAGTTTTTACAACACGTACAATTAGCACATGGTTAATTAACCTTCACTCCAACCTCGCTCAGCCAATATTCGGGTCGTCCCTTGCAGGCCAAGCTTGAGGCTATGACTCTAGGCAGATCCAGGTTCAAGTTAACGAGGTTGATGGCGTAAACCCCCACCCATCTAGAAAAAAATATTTCACGGTGTCCTAATATATTTTTTCGGTGTCCCTCTCTTTTTAAGGGAAAATTTCATGAACTTTAGCCTAAAAAATTTGCGTCTCCGAAATTTTTGCCGGTGTCCGTGGATCCCATATACCTAGGCATGGATCCGCCACTGCTCCCATACAAGATGAAAAATTATACTTTAATACAGTATTTTCCCGGATTTTTTTTTCATTAACAATTTAACCTGCAAATGTATTAATGTATTATAATATATTTTTATCTCGATTTGACCCATAACTCAAAAGTTTTTGAATACGCCATTGGCGATAACCTATCATACATGTTAGCAATAATCTACGTCGTCAATGTCAACTTTTTCAGCTTTTCGAATGGACTAATAGTACGAAAATAATATTAGGTAGCGTTTGGAAACAATAATTTGAAAATTTGTAATCATTTCAATTCCATCATTTGAGAATGTGAAATTCAAATATAAATCAAATGTTTGGAGAAGGTGGGATTTCAAAATGACACCTCTTGAGATGTCATTTGTTTTTGGCCTAATTGGATTTGATACAAATTCCAAAGGATTTGACACAAATCCAAATTCTTAAATTCATGAGTTCCCAAACATGGGATTTGTGTCAAATTTGGATTTGAGAATCAAATCTGTGTTTCCAAACACTCTCTTACTTAAATAACGTCAACTTCTTATGAGGAGTAGCTACTGATCGATCATGATCAATCAGGCCAATTTTGCATGAACATATGCATGTGTTCTTGGCTTTACGTGATCTATAGCATACTTGGTCCGAAAGCCGTGTATCGGTCTCGGATCCATGATTTGAAGATCCATTAAAAAAAGGCACGTACATTTCATTATTAGTCCAATATAATCTTCCAAAATTCTCAAACCCATCAAATTAAACTGTAAGTTTATGATCGAAACTCAATTCGAAGGTCCCTATACATGTCTTGAGATTTTTTAATTTGACCACTCGAAATATATAAGAGTTACATATAGTGATTAATTGATTACAACAATGATACAATAAAGTCCCACGATAGAGCTTCTGTAGTCACTTATGTTGTCTAATGTTGACTCTTACTCCGTAACTCTTAACATGTGTCCAGCGTTAGTTGAATTGAAATTAACCAGCAAAATGTTAACAACACAATTAATGGACGATACATAGCTAGTTTGAAGTTTGTTAGTGAGGTCAATCATTAATTGGTTTAACTAGGTGTAGCCGTAAATGCACATATCCCGCCGATTTAGATTATATAAATTGAGTAATTCAATTCAAATTGAACAAAATAACTGGATAATTCGCGCTATATACTCTTTTATTTTTCGGTTTTCACTTTGCATGTTAACGTTTAGTTTGAATATTTAAATACTTATTCAATATATATTTAAGCCAAACACTGATAAATGGAAAAAAGGGGAGTATTGATTGATGTAACCTTAAAACAATCTATACTCAAAGATAAAGAAAGTCAAAAGTAAGTGGTACGATCAAGTTATCAACATAAAGAAATAACCCCAAATATTCATGAATATATGACATTTGATGACGAAGCTTTTTAGTCCATTATATAACTGCCTGACTTTTCCAATGTATACATATACACTTCCCATTTTACTATAAGGTATAGGACCAAACAAGCCCTAAAACCCTAATCGTTAGTAGCACACTTAGCTTGCACAATATGAAGCCTACTACACCCACAAAACATTCCAATGGCAAAAGATTCATCATCCCATGTTCCTTCTTCATCTTATTTCTTTGTTCCTTGGCTTTTATCAATGAAATGAGATTTGACCATTTGTTGAAAATTAGCAAATGTGCCTTCCTTCCCACGACTCCGTCCAACTCATCGTCCACCTTGGTATCGGATTCTATAAAAGACGTGAGCTCCTCAGGTACATCGTCTTTAGAAGATATTAAGATTCTTGTCGGAGTCCTAACATTGCCGGACCAGTACCCTAAGCGAAACTTTCTTAGGATGATCTACGGGACGCAGAGTACAGAGGAAGCTAGGGTGGATTTGAAGTTCGTGTTTTGCAACCTTACGAAAGAAGATCAAAAGGTGTTGGTTGCACTAGAGATCATGCAATACGATGACATTATAATTTTGAATTGCACGGAGAATATGGACAAGGGCAAGACGTACACTTATTTCTCTAGCCTACCTGATTTATTCAATTCACCAGAGGGTCCAAACCCGCCTTATGATTATGTCTTTAAGACTGATGATGATACATACTTTAGGCTTGATAGCTTGATCAAGTCCCTAAGGCCGTTACCTAGGGACGATTTGTACTACGGATTCGTTATACCGTGTCGTAGTATGGACCCATTTGTTGACTACATGTCCGGAATGGGTTATATGGTGTCATGGGATATTGTGGAATGGATACGGGTATCGGATATACCGAAAAACCATCTCGAGGGTCCGGAAGATAGGGTATTCGCAGATTGGATTCGAAGTGGACACCGGGGTAAGAACCGGTTCACCCCTAAGTGGTCGATGTACGATTATCCAGAGCCATACACAGCATGCACCCATGAGCTCCACCCTGACACCGTTGCGGTCCATCGTCTGAAGAAACAAGAAAAGTGGATCAAGACATTGCAATATTTCAATGTCACCAAAGATCTCAAACCATCCAAATTGTATCATATAAAGTAAGGTGAGCCGTGAACACACATATGAGAATGATTTTGGTCACTCTTTCAACTGTTCCTTTGAACACTCCTTAACACGTGTAAGTTAATTGAGGCTAACATGTGTTTTTTGCCGGGGCACCTTACATAGGTTTTTAGCTATACTCGTTTGTAAGAATACATAATGCAATGTGACAACCCCGAACTCGCACAAAAAATTTTAGTTGTTTTTGTTCCAAGATCAGAGCTATTTAGATAAAAAAAAAAAATCGTGGATTGTATACGCCGGTTTGACCAATTTTAAGCACTTCTTTTAAAAGTAATCAAATGTCTCAAAACTTTACGATGGATAGCTCTCGACTACCCTTAATGTACGTGAGGATCGATTCCATCATCACGTAATCTGATATATATGACATTTTCTACATTTTTGCCGATTTTGCAAATTTGTCTTAAGTTTTTTACTATAATAATATCTTGGATTTCAGTGATTCCCACAAACTTTCGATTTTTGTTCATAGGCTCATTGTGGTCACTTTTTGCAAAAAACAAAAAATAGAATAAAGTTCTTAAAATGTTAAAGTGGACATATTGGGAGTTCATTTCATGCAATTGAGGGTGGGGTGGTGGGGGGGGGGGGGCGATTTTTTTTTTCCCCCTCTCCCCCCTTTCACACGTGGT
>JBBYHQ010261903.1:0-22507 GCA_038382645.1 Spergularia azorica
GAAGAAGAAAAGGTATGGGCAAAAAGTGATGATATCAGGCAAAATGTAACTGATGAGTTGCTAGAAGTAAATCTGGGAACAAAAGAAAACCCAAGACATAAAAATATAAGTAAATTACTTCCAGAAGAAGAACAAGACAAATACATCGCGATTCTTCAAGAATTTAATGATTGCTTTGCCTGGTCACATAGTGAAATGCCAGGGCTGAGCCGAGAAGTAGTGGAACATCGGCTACCAATATTGCCAGACTATCAACCAGTCGTGTAACAACCACGGAGGTTGGCGCCAGAGCTCTTGCCAAAAATACAAGAGGAGGTTGAACAATTATTAAAGGCTGGGTTCATCAGACCTATCAAATATGTGCGCTGGATTGCAAATATTGTTCCAGTAATTAAGAAAAATGGGAAAGTAAGAGTCTGTATAGACTTTAGAGATCTCAATAAAGCTACACCTAAAGACCAATATCCGATGCCAGTCGTGGATATGCTAATTGATGCTGCATCAAGGTATGAGTATATTTCATCCTTGGATGGATATGCAGGGTATCATCAATTTAGGATTGCTGAGGAAGACTGTCATAAAACTGTCATAAGAAAGAATTACAAAGATTCTTGGGGCAAATAAATTATGTGAGACGGTTTATGGCTAATCTTGCAGGAAAAACAAAGATATTCTCATCTCTTATTCGACTTAAGAAAGAAGATAAGTTTATTTGGGAACAAGAGCATCAATGCTTTTGACCAAATTAAGGAGCAGCTATCAAGCCCTCCTGTTATACTTTCGCCAAAACAAAATGGTAGACCTTTACGGATTTACCTTTCCGTGACTCAGGATTCTATCGCGAGTCTCTTGACCCAGGAAAATGCATTGGGCCATGAACAAGCGGTGTTTTACCTAAGTCGGATTCTTCACGACACAGAGAAGAGATATACACTAGCGGAGAAATGGTGTCTATGTCTCTACGATGCATCGGTCAAATTAATCCACTATTTCATGGCTTTTAAAGTCGAAATAGTATCACCAACAGATGTGTTAAAATATCTTCTTTCACAACCCTTTTGAAAAGGAAGGTTATGCAAATGGCATCTTCATTTGTTACAATTCGATTTAGTTTATTTACCCCAAAAAGCAGTGAAAGGACAAGGAATCGCAGATTTCCTTTCTCCACATCCTAGTGATAATCAGAGGATTAAAGAGTCAAATGATATTTGGACTCTATTCTTTGACGGATCATCGACAAAGACGACGGCTGGGGTAGGAATTGTTATCATAGATCCCAGTGAACAAGTAACTAAACTAGCAATAACTCTTGAAGGAATTTGTACAAATAATCGGGCAGAATATGAGGCTTTGATTATGGGTTTAGAGATCCTCCAAGAGATGGGAGTTGAAAAAGTCAAAGTATTTGGAGATTCCCAATTAGTCATAAATCAAGTTACAGGGGAATATAAATGTATCGCGGCAGTAGCGGTTTATGGAACTCAAAAGATTAAAAAGATAGCTAGTACTTTCAAAAGAATCAAATTCCATTATATCCCACGCGATATCAACCATATCGCGGATGAATTAGCTGAGTACGCGTCATCAAAAGAGATGGCAATAAATCCGGATGATTTCGTCATAATTTGGAAAAGGATTTTGAGTCCTTTGGAGAGTTTTAATGAGGATGAGAATAATCCTGTCAATGCCATAAATAACATTGATGTGTTAAGTTTAGAAAAGGACTAGAGAGATGACATAATTGAATACCTTAAAAATCCTTATAATAGAGAGATCCCATTCATAATTAAAATGGCAGCAAATAACTTTTTCCTTGAAGGAAACGAGTTATTTAGAAAAAATCTCGATGGACAAGTTCTAAAATGTATTGATGGCGGAGAGGCGTTGACCGCGATGGCAGAAATCCCTGATGGAATTTGCGGAGCACATCAAAATGGTTTGAAAATGCGATGGGCATTGCATAGAGCAGGATTTTATTGGCCCTCAATGAGGAAAGATTGCATCAAATATGCAAAGGGTTGTGAAAAATGTCAAAAGTTTGGCCGTATAGTTTTAGCGCCAGCAGCCTCAATGAAATACATCCTTAAACCTTGGCCTTTCCTCGGTTGGGCGATGGACGCGATTGGAGAAATAAAACCCAATTCATCTAAAAAACCATAAATTTTTATTAGTGATAACAGATTATTTCACTAAGTGGGTTGAAGCCGAACCTTTCAAAAAATTGGATACCCAAGCCGTGTTAGGTTTTTTGGAAGAAAAGATTTTCGTCAGGTTTGGAATACCTGAATCAATTACGGTTGATAACGCGAGTGTTTTCAGTAATGAGTTATTTGTGGAATTCTTAACCAAATTCGGAGTTAAAATTCTGCATTCCACACCATTCTATGCTCAATCTAATGGGCAGGCAGAATCTACGAACAAAATAATCATTGCGGGATTGCGGAAAATGATTGATGAAACCCAAGGAAGTGGCATGAAAAATTACCTATTGCAATTTGGGCTTATAGAACTTCAAAGAAGGACGCGACGGGAATTAGTCCTTTTGAGTTGGTTTACGGACATAATCCTGTAATTCCCGCAGAAGTGGTGGTTCAGTCAGCACGGATAGCCAAACAGTCAGAACTTCTAGAGAAAGAATATCTAGAAGCGATGAACATAGAGCATTTGGATGCAGAAGAAAACAAATTCGAAGCCGCACAAAGGATGAGGCTACAAAAACTTAGAGTAGCAAAGGCTTATAATAAAAAGGTCATCGCTAAATCTTTTCAAAAAGGGGATTTGGTGTGGAAAATGATCTTGCCCATAGGGCAATACAAAGATCCCTTTTTAGGAAATTTTACTCCTAAATGGGCCGGACCCTTTAAGATTCACAAAGAATGTTTAGGGAATTCATACATTCTGGTGTCAAGAAAGGGGAAGATCTCATCAAGACCTTTAAATGCAAAATATTTAAAGAAATTTCACCTATCTAATTGGGAACAATATGGTCCAGAGTTTAAAAAACTACATATACAATTATATGATAGCTTACAGGAACAAAAAAGAGAATTAGAGTTGAGTCAGGAATTGAACAAAAATTCAATTGAAGAATATGAGGAACAATTTTTTGAAATCCCAAAAGAGCCTACAGCGTCATGGTAATGGATTGTTGGAAAATAGACGGAAAGTGTTTTCTATGGTCCCAAGCGTTACCCTCATGGATTGTTGAGTGCTCCAGATTTCATCCTTAATGCCCTTGTACAAGGTAGCCTGAGGCATTAGATCTGCAATGGCGGTGGACTTGGCGTTACACTTGGTACTCAACTCTTTAAGGGAAGCATTGCTGATTAAGGCTTGCTGCTGAAGAAGTTCCTTCCTAGCCTCCAATTGATTGATTTGCTGTTGGATCTGAACTATTTCTTCCTGCAACTTCTCATAATCACGCTCTCGGACCTCTAAGTCAGACAAAGCAGGATCCAGTTCCTCCTGAAAACTTTGTAATTGAGGAAGCACAGTCTCATATACTGATGCTCGTTGTTGGAGATCAAAAAGACGTTTTTGTTTATTCAAAAACTTGGTCTGCATATCAGACACCAAAGTACGCCAATGTTCTTTACCATTTTGAGCTATCGGCTCCAGATATTCCAGTAAGGCAAGGGCATCTTTCTCAGACAAAAGATCTGAGTCCAAGGCAGCCAAACAGGGAGGAACCTCAAGGGATTCTTGAGAAATTGAAGAGCATGATTGAAGAAGGCTCTTCGCCTGAGTTGAGAGCGATTTCAACAATTCTTTATCTGTAAAACATAGTTATTTTACAATTTGAAGAATTGAATATGTTTAAAAATAAATGTTATTCATAAGATGAAGTATTTACCTTTCGGAATTGACGCTGTATCATCGCTCTCCCGCGATGCATCATGAGTTAACTGAGTTTTAGCATCAGTCGACGCGGGATCAGATTGTTCCACAGTAGAATTGACCCCCTGAGTCAAGTAACAATCAAAGTTAAGGAAGCAGAAATCTCCGTACATTAGAAAGAGCTTATCTTTAAAATGAAAACTTACCTGATCCATAGAAACCTCAGGAATAGGATTTTGGGCTGGCTCATCATCAAGTTTAGTTGCATCCTCCATTGTACTTTCTTTTTCGAAAGAAGATTGTCCAGGGAGGGTATTGATGGATTCCGCAGAAGGCTGAACTACAGTCATCTTTTTAGAGGGTTGTTCAAAAGGGGATGACTCATGCAGTTTTTCTTCCCTCCCTCATTTTTTATTTTCACTTGCCTGCACAGCCGAATCTGGAGTAGGAGTGGAAGGTTTGTCAGTCGTAGCAGTTTGCTTTGACTGCCTCTTTTTGGTGGCAGACATCTTGAAACGGCTTCCATCATAAGACTTTCTGAGTTGACCGCCCTGAAGATCTGGAGTAAGAGCTTTACCAGAGGATGATAATTGTTTATTCTTCCTTAACACAGAACTTAAGGGCTTATTATCATCATCAGAGTCATACGCCTTTAGAATTGGCGCTTGAAGCGGCGTCTTCTCCATCTTCTTGTCCTCCTTCTTTTGCTTGGTGGATCGCGGTTTCGACATAAACTCCTCAACAGGGGGAACTTCAGATTCATCTTTAAATGGAGGAATTACAAACTCAGGTTCCTCAACGATGACCAATGCCCAAGACTGGGAAGATGTTCCTCCTTCATCAGGATCAGATAGATCAGGGACGTTCTCTTATATTTGAGTGACAGTCACAAGAGATCTGGTTACCTTGGAATTTGAAGATTCTGCAAAAATTTTAAAATTTAGCAAAAAATATTTGATCATAAAATCAAATTAACAATTTAGAATGAGAGACTTACTGTCAACCACTAAAAGTTCTTTAGAGCGCGTGTAGGCAGCAATCCTGACAGTGCTACGCATATGGGGAGAATGGCGCTACCATTTTTGAAAACGTTTGACTGTTTGAGCACACCAACGCCATGATGCTGGTCTAATGTTGGATTTCATCGTCATAGATTTGCTTGAAAGAATTGTTGCCTCAGAATGGACCTTGCGCAAGTGCCAAGGACGATTTTGAGTCTGATAAAAAGGGACAGCAATTCCTTGCACCATACCAAACTTTCGCGCTACTAATTGAGGGTTATAAAGTTCAAAACCTAATGAACCAGGTTCAAGAGCATATAGATCTTTGGACTGAAGAACGTGAATCCAAAAGCCGGAATCAGAAGTCCTTGTCCTCTCACCAGGAATAAGGACGCCTGCAGGGGTGATTTCCAACTCTCGCACCCAATCAGGAAGAGCATTATAAATCCAAGAGAGTTGTCGATCTTTCTCCTTTTCAGCCAGCAGAGACAAATCCCAGGCTAAAGGAAGATCATCACCATATTGAGTGACTCCCAATAAATACCCAATAATTTGTTGAGGGAGAGTAATTACTTTGTCGTCAATAGCACTAGAAAAAGAAATCACCATAACTCCAACAATCTTTGGCCACAGATTTATGCTCAGCATAATTAAAAAGATGAAAAAAATACATCATTCCCCAACAAGTCAGCAACCACAAAGGGCCTGACGTAGGAATAAGAGTTGAAGACTGGCCTTTATGCTCATCAAGGAAATGATGATGACAACGGTAAAGACACCGATATAAGGATCCTAAAAGAATTGGACCTAGGGCGATAGATCGTTCACCCGCGACAAGGATGTTGGTCGCGAAAACAAGAAAAGTTTTTGATCTATTCCCTGAGCGCGTCATAAATAAACGACTCAGAGCGAAAGGAAGAAAAAGTACAGCCTCCTCATCACAAACTTCAATAGATTTGGAAGAAGTATAATTATTTATTAAAGCGGAAAATGACAGGCCACTTGAGCCAGAAGTCATGAGGCTATCAAAAAATGAATTGACCGAGGAGTAAAGTTCCTCAGCCTCTGGGACACATTGGACAAAAGAAATGTCCTCCCCTTCAACACCAAAAGGGGCAAGCCCGGTAATACACGCAATATCAGCCAGAGTAATGGTCATAAAACCCGCTCTAGTGACAATACAATTCATGGTAGGATCCCATAAGGATATAAAAGCAGATGTGAATGAACCATCAAAAGGAATACGGGGATAGCAGGCTAACCTTAAGAAATGGATTAACTTTTGGGTCTCCCAAATAGAATGGTATGAAGAGAGGCGCTCGAACCACGCCATCGCGTTATTTACCGAAACCCACCCTTTTAAGGGCTTAGTGGTGGAAGACAATAAGTTGGGATTGGATTTCTCACGGAAAATCAAGGGTTGCGACTCTGGAGAACACACAATGTCATATAACGCCTTCATGAGAGTTTTAAGATCGTGACCTTCCATAGTTTTCGGAGTCACAGAGAAACACGGACCAATTTGCCCACAAGGAAGAGGCAATTGGTCAGTATGAGGGCTTTGATGCCAAAAGTTATTCGGGATGTAACTGCCCTGATATTGATTAATTACATCACAAAGTCGTTTTGCCCCACCGGAGTAAAACTTGGTGTAACGGAGACCAGATTGAGATGTTACTTGAGGAATCATTTTGTTGAATCAGAAAGAATTTGATAAGTTTTCTTTGTTTTTTCCTTACAAAATTTCTGGGTTGGTAAGAAGAAGTTCAAATTTTCAATTGGAGCGGAAAACCCCTTTTATAGACCTAGATTTTCTCTCTCAGAGCTTAGATATTTTGGGCAGGTGTCATTTTTGTCCTCATACCATGATATTTGTTACGTAACTGTAACAGTTAAAAATCATCTGGATAATTATCCATAAAAATCAAAGTATTTTCCGACTCAAGTCTTGTCATTGGGAAATTGAGCGGTTTTCGTCCGTGCAAAGATCAAGAAAACTGCACCTGAAAAGGTCATGATTACATCCGTTTCCCAAAGTTCCTTTGTTACCCACTTAATTTGGGAATAGTAAAAGTTTATTGGTTTATAGGTACAATAAAAAACCATGCGGCTGAGGATTTTAAATACTCCTTTATCCTCTAACCCTTTAAATTACTGAAAGTTTTTTACCTCACTCATTTTCACAATAAAATGGCAAACACTAAGTCTGATCTCACTTCAACAAAGTTATCATAAAAAAGTAGGAAGAGAGAAGACGAATTTGAAGAGGTGACCTCTCATCAGGTTTTTATCATAAGTGATGATGAGAGCGATAGCATTCTGAGTTCAACCCCGAATACCCAAAAAGAGGATCAATCTGGAAAAAGGAAGGCCCCTTTTGAGCATAATGAAGTTGAATCTTTTTTCAAAAGAAGGGACATCAAAAGGCAAGCAGAGTTTTACCTTGCCCAATCAAGTCCAGGGGAACCCAGCGATACAAAAATTGACAAAAAGCAAGAGGTACTTTTGTTGGAAGCCAGACTCACATTTATGAAGGCTAATGAGGAAGAGACATCGAGTGATTTAGGGATCAGTTGGACTGATTCGGAGAATCAAACCTCTTCAGATGAGCATACAGACTATGGTTGTGAGATTTGCGAACAAAAGTCAGTCGCGAAGCCATATTACGGTAATGCGGATGATAGCGAAAACAACAACGATTACAAAAGGCCGTCGCCTTAAAAGTTATCATCGCGGATGTCAAAACCTTAGGATCCAAAATGATCTTTATTTTCTAAGGTTCTTATATTTTGTATAAAGTTAATTTATATAAAATATTGTCTAATTTAAATTGAGGGTATGATAAATAACTTTCATACGGTTGAGATTTAAGTTTTAAATTTGTTGTTGGACAAATCCGAAAATTAAGGGTTTGACAAAATCAAACTCGTTTATTTTCCCTTATATATATATTATGTTCTACCATTGTGCAAAAAACACAAGCATAGAAATCCTATCTTAAATGGATCCAATTCCAGATAATAATCCATTTTTCTTTCATCACTTGGCGATGAAATCAATCCCTTTCAACAAACGAAAAAAGGAATTTAAGTTCCACACAACTCTAACAAGAGTCCGTGGGAAGTTGGAAAAAGAAGATAAAGATATTGTTCACACATTTGAGTTGTTCCATGATGAACAAGATTACATTCAGGATATTAGTTACTTTAATGTGGATATTAAAGGATATCCCTTAAAAAAGAAAATCCCGTGGCCAAAATCGGATTTACCATGCTTTAATCACAAATTACAGCACGATGAATTAGAAAGTGACCAACAAGAAGTCGCTCGAGAATTGGAGAGGCAATGGGAAAGGGCAATGGTATCCTGTTTTGGCAAAATAAACAAGGTACAAGTTAATTTTGCCGATGCAAGATCAATAGCAAACAAGGTTCTGGCCAATGAAGATCTCCTAATGGAAAACATATTTCCAAACTTAGGAAGGGAAGACTTAAAAGTCGCAGCTGTGGTTTGTATAGCTTGGGGCATTTGGATCGCTCCTAAGTTCCCAAAACCTGAGATAAAACAGTATTATAACAACAAATTATATATCAATGTAGCACCAAGCTTCATGATGGTGTATAGAGAGCGATATGACGCGGGAGGAAAGTTGGTTAAGTATAGATGTCTATGCCAAGAACGGGAGAATGCACAGAAATTCAACCATACACAGTATCCATGTTGGCACAGAGATCTACCAAGATATTATGATTGGTTCCAGGATTATATTGCGTGTGACGTTTGGTTTTCAAAAACCAGACCCTTCATATTATGTTCAAATTAACTTTCGTCACAGAGTTGTTCTGTTATAATGCTTAAATTGCTAAAGAATTAGGAAATAATTCATAATTATTATTTCTTTAATTATCTCTTATGATACCAGCAGTATTCCATGAGAATTCCAAACGAGAAATTCATAAATTTCTGAACCTTTTCATACCCATGTATTTGAAGTATGCGGAAGATTGGAAGTTTATAAGTCATATTATTCAAAGCCAACGTAGCAGTAAAAACGAAAACCTAGGTGCATTGGAAGAAAGACGTGTAGGTTAATGATGGGATTTATTCACCCCACTAAAGGCAGTTTCCCAATAAAAAGGAAAACCGTTTTATCTTCACATGTATTTCACCCACGATGGGTTAACCGCCAGGAATACCTTAATATAAAAGAGACGAGGGAATTACAAATAAAACAAATCATTCTCTCAGATATCAGAAATATTTGAGAAACTTCTTTTCTTTTTCCCTCACAAAAGCCTCCCACAAATGGCAGTTTTTGCAACCGAAGACCTCAATGTGCCTGGATTCGACAGGCCATCAATGAACTTCTGGGGATGTATGGACCCACGAGAATAGCAATATGTTTCACAACCAGGAGAAACAACAATGTCCTGTATTGTGCGGGTTGTTCCATTCATCCAACAAGGCGACAGCATAGGATCTTACGATGAAGAATGCCCAAAGCATCACACCTCCGATGCAACAAATTTGCTGAAGATGAAGCAGAGTTCGTAAAGGAAGCTACAACAACAAAGAAGTGGAGGATGATGATTGAAAAATACTTTCCTGATCAAAAGAAGGTTGAACTCCCAGGTTTGAGTTTCAGCGATGGTGAATCGTCGAGCAAATCACTCGTACTCTCAAATGAGGATCTAATGACTAAACTCATTATTCCAAAATTGAATTATGAGGACGGTATGAGTATGCTGGGAACATGCAAACGCTGAGGCAAAATTATGGCACTAAGGTTTCTCAAGCCTAAAGAGAAGTTCGCATATAGAAATTCTCTACTGTACTATCATAGAAAGTACTGGTCTGGATGGTATAGAGGAAGAATCGAACATGGAGGGAAGCGGGTTGTATACTTTTGTACCTGCGAAACTTGGGATGATTATGCATCTACAAAGGAACAGGCTTATTGGCTTGGAGCTTGTAGTGATGATGAATTCGAGGACAACAAGTACGAGCGCAAGAAGTTCTTCATATTTAAGAAGTACTCGAGCAAATTCATGTCGCGACCAAGGCTCACAAAAATCAAGCCGAAGGGCGGTCATGAAAGGACTTACATCGCGGCAGATAATGAATGTTATGCCTATTTCTAGATGCCACCTAATTTCTACCAGGAGGAAGAGGAAATTGAAGGGGTTATGATTTAATTTAAGATTCCAATTTTATTCCATTCCAGATCAAATGGAATTTTCTCTCGTTCGTATTAACGAGTTGTAATCTACTTAGAAAGTTTATTTTGCTTCATTCATATTAATGAATTGCTATTTCTTTAAAAACAATCTTTCAAATAATCATTTCATTTGTGTACACACATTCATTTACAAAATAGGAAAGATTTAAACCAAGCTAAAAGTGATCTGCCAAAATTCACAGATACGGATCATTTTTTGCGTTGTTTCAAGTCTCCAACAACACAAAAAAGGGGGGGCATTTGTTGATGACAATTTAATTTGTCAAGGGCGACGGACATACAGCGCGATGAACTTGAGTGAAGAACGGACTTAATTTTTTATTGGGCCATCTTAAAAGAAGCAGAACAGGCCCGTTAACCACAAGATCAGAATTTGGGCCAGTTCCAGTGATCAAGCCCATTGTTTGAATTATGGGATAGGCGCCAAAGTAAGAAGCAGTTGGAGCGACTATCACATTAACTGCCCACGATATGTCCACCCACGATCGAAGAAACAGACGAAAGAAGGAGTAACCATCAAAAGATCTAGAAACCGTCAAGGATTTTATCCTACTTAAAGACCAGAAGATTGAGGAAGAAAAAAGGCATCATCAAATCAACCAAAACTCTTTAGTTTTTACCTTTAGCTTACAATTAGGAAGTCTCGCCCCGTAGTGCGATCAATCTATGTTTTAGAGTAGCATATTCTCCTTACCATGATGAAGATAGAAGGCATGGAGGTAATTGTGCCATTCCTTCCTTGACTCTTTGTTAGCAAACCTGACATTATTTGCAATTGAAGTATTTTCTTTAAGTTTGTGATAACCCTCTTATTTCTAGCATAATCTCTAGTGTTCAATTATATTGCTCTGTTCAATTGCGGTCAAATCTTTATTTAAGTGCTCTATAAGATAGGACATTTCCACAAAAGTGTCTTTGAAATTTAGCGTTCAACAGACACACATGGTGATTCGAACAATATCCAAGGCGTTGTTCAAGATTCGAGTATAAGTGCAGCAATGAGCATTGTTAATCGTATGGTTACTGGTTACGTCTTAGAGAAAGCTAGTGAATTGTGGTGTTTCGATGGATGATGATGACGCTAGATTGGCTTAGGTGAAGTACCTGCACAAAAGATCCAAGTGATCACTTTGTCATCGATCCATATTAGTCGTAGTGGTTGGGAGTTGCATTGTAGTTTCAGGGATTCTTTTAATTTATGTTGAACGTTTTTCGAGAGCCTACGTTAAAAATTGATTTTCACGGAGTAATAAAAAAATTTGATTTTGTTTTCTTCGCGCTGTGAGAAAGTCCATGTTTTTAGAAGATTGGGGGAGGTTTATGATATATTTTCCTAATCCTAACCTATCATAATTCCAATTCTAATCGAAGTTAAACAATCTGCTAGCTATAAATAGTTGAATCCTAGATCTAGATACACAATCATAATGCCTGGTCATATACACTCAGCTAGCTAACATAAGTTGCTAAAGCATTGATTGGCAAGTTTAAATGTTATTCTTTGTGGCAAGTTTAAATGTTGTTCTTTGTTTTATTGGACTTCTGGAAGCAAATTCAACCTAATGAATTTTTGTAGTGAATTGCGATAATAAATGGGAAGATTTTCCGGAGCGCCTATAGATTTCAAAAATTTTGCGAGTGTTCAATAATTTTGTGTGTGTTACAAGTAGGTCCGGATGTCCGCGTATGTTAAGAGACCAGAGAGAGTAGTCCAATATGAATCCTAATTCTAGCTAATGAAATTAACGTGATAGATATGAAAGTTAATTAGCCTCTAATTAGACTCCTCTAATTACTACTAAGACTTTGTGATGAATTATAATAGGGTTGCCATATGTCCTAGATGCTTAATGAACTTTGACCTGAGGAAGGCCTATGATACAGTTGAGTGAAACTTTGTGAAGGAAATGATGCAGGCAATGCGATTTCCTGAGCATACAATAGAACTAGAATGTGTGCCCGACCCGCGCCCGGGGTATCTACTTATATTGTTTATATACGTTTCATAAAAATGTAGGTTTATTTTTATTATAATATTATTTGAAACGATGCTTTACATGATTTTTTCCTTTCAACTTTGGTCACCCGTCATATTATATTATTATTTATTTCTACTAATTCATCGTATTTTTATTTCCTTTCTACTTGTACTCATCTATGTTTTGCAGATCACTTACTTCTTTTCTACAAAGGGGAGGTCAAGTCTTCATTGCTGATGTTGAGAGCATTTTCTACTTTCTCCAAAGCTACATGGCGGCTGTGTTCTAACATCTTAAAATCTGCAATGTATTTTGCAGGAGTGAGGAATACAATGGTCTAAGAGATTTTGCAGCTCTCTCAATTTAAACAGGGTAAACTCCCTTTTAAATATCTTGGAGTTCCTATAACAGCAGGTAAAATTTCTGTTATGGACTATAACATGCTTTCCAAAAGAATAGTAGGGAGAATTAGAGCCTTGGGATCAAAGAAAGTATCATATGCTGGAAGGCTGACCTTGGTACAATCAGTGTTGGTGAACCTACATTCATATTGGGCTAGGGCGTTTTTGCTCCCTAAAATTGTGTTAAAAAAGATTGTGGCAATTTTGTAGAAATTATTTGCGTGGGACGGGTGTGAACATATGATAAGGAGTTCAATGGTAGCCTGAGATGATGTGTGTACACCAAAATAAGCAAGCGGTCTTGGGTTAAGGGAAATGCTAATATGGAACATGGCATGCATAAATAAATATGTACGGTGGATTTTTGATAAAGCAGACAAACTCTGGGTGAAATGGATACATAACATTTATATTAAGGATGCACAAGTTGGCATTGGAGTCAGATTTGCAAGATTAAGAATGAAACAATACAACAATGCACTGAGGGCCTGTGCAAGAGCAATGCTTATACAGTAGCTAATGGGTATGAGTGGATGAAAGGGGGCATATAAAGGTAGAATGGGGTGGTCTGTTATGGAGCAGACACATTATTCCAAAAGCAGGGTTTATAACCTGGATTGCGCTTTGGAAACAACTTCAGCTGAAGGACAAGCTTATAAAGGTAGGTGTCTGTAATAAAGATACTTGTCTCATGTGCCAGGCGCACTCAGAGACACATGAGCATCTATTTTTTGGGTGTGATTACATCAAGAAATGCATGGAGAAGATCAGTATGAAAACATGTATCATATTCCCTACGGATGCTGTATTTATGTGGTGTGCTAAGAAAAGATGGGGATCGAGAATTAGGAAACAAGCAGTTGGCAACAACTTATTGTGAGATGCCGTACCGGCGGGTTGCCGATCCGCTCTCCCAAAAAGATGTGTGAATTACACGGAGTCGCCAGTGGGATGTTTTATAGGTACCCCACGAACCTAGAATAGGGGTTCGATACAAGGTTACGAGTTAGGAAGGTGTAAGGCACCCAACTCGCCCATCGAATTGATGGTCTCTACTAATTGATCCGAATTAAATATAAAAGTTGTAACTAACGACGGAGGCACATACAAGTAGCATGCGAGCGATAAATAAAAACATGGGACGAGATATGAATTTGGTTAACCATGTAAGCAAATTGAGATAAACAAGCGACAAATTGCAATTAGAGCATGAATGATTTACGTGATGATCAGTTTGACATGCATTAAGTCTTACTGCTATGCCATGAATATGAACATGCCAGAACACACAATCTTGTTTTGGTAAAATATCAAGCCACTTGCTACGTAATTTGCAGACAAACAGAATGCGCAACAAATATAAAAACGTCAACAAACATGCACAAGGATTTATGTAAAGTTGCTGCTGTGATCATATAAATATTGACATATATCAAGAGCATGCAAAAAGGATCATATATGCATCAGAACGGAGATAAGAATTAGGAACAAAGCATGCATGAGAAATTCATTCACTAACCTGACGATCGGGCACATTCGACAATAAGTAAAAACTTTGAAAACATTTTGAGAAATATATTGGGGCTCTCAGGTGGACGTTCTTGTGTTGTCGTATTGCAGATCTCAGTGTCGTTTGCCAATGAACCCAAGGTATAGTCTTGACCCTCGTATGCCATGTAGCCTAGTTATCGTGATGTAGGTATTGTGCTCTTTTCCCAATCTTCATTGTTGAAGATGTAGGTCAGAGTTTGTAGCTAGGATGCATGAGATGTGGGAGAAATATTATTTGAGACTCATATGCTTGTTCATGGTCTCAGTTGTCTTTGCACACTAATCGGAGAAGTTTATGTGGGATTTTATGCATGGAAATTAAAAACAAGAGATACGGGGGCTTTATTTATACTAGAGAGAGATGGCATCCGAATGGCATTAGGTCTCTCTTGCGTGACACGTTTGTACCAATCAGAGAAGTTTGCCGGAGTTTTAGGAGGATTAATCTATGAATGCTAGTGATGAGATGGCATTAGGAAAGTATATGGAAAATTTTAAATCATTCGGCCGACAATCAGTAGGTGAACTAGAATTCTATGTCGAAGTAAAGTCTAATGCCAATAGGTGAATGGCATCTTTGTTCGGGGATGAACTTAGTCCAAGCTCAATAAGGAATATTTTAGGAACCTAAACCCAACTATCACTAATCTCACAATAGTCCAAACTAGACATTTAACCCACGACTATCGGTAAAAGGCTATTTTTTGGCTAAACATGGTAATTTGGGTCTAAACTGATGCATCGAACCCATTGGCAAACGATACCTTTCAACGCGTGTCCGCTGTCCACCTCATCATCGGGCGCTAAAATGGGTGCAAAAGTAGGGTGTCTACAGGAGCCCCCGCTTTGACTGAGTCTCTGAGTAGACGAAAGTTAAAGGTTTAAAAAATCATTTGCAACAAAATTATGACAAAGTACATTACTCTAAATCACACATAGTATACAAAATATTTAACCATAGCCATTTTGATCGGGCACAGTAAGCGATCAAAATGTAAGTGTTGTAAAGTGATATCTTAAACGGGCGAAGTAGTCATTCGAGACATTCATCGTGCATTTGACTAACGTATGTTCTGGATGGGGGAAGTTGTCATCCGGAAGAAGTTGCTGCCGTTTATAGACCGTCGACTGCTGACGTTGACTTTATAGTCTTACGACTGCTAAGCTTGAATTATAGCCTGGCGTCTTCTGAGCTTGATTTTACGGTTCCAATATCAAAGTCGTAATTGTGAATAACACGAGATCAAAGCATTGCTAGCCCCCGAGTGTGAGGACTTTAATCCGGGGTGTAGTTTGCTATTTGTTTTGAACTTGACAAGTGTATGTTACTCATGGGGATGCAGATTTCCAGTTCGAGGATTGCTCTCCATGGTGGTTGCATATATATATATATATAGAACCGACGTACATTGCTTTTTGTTTGTCATGCCTCTTGATTGTATCAAATTATGGCTCATATAAAAGGCAATATAAATGGATAGAATACCATGTGCAAAACTAATAATAATAATGCAAAGCAACTTTCACACGTAGAAAACCTAGCTGCAAAACACTCAAGGCAAACAAGTCAGTACGTACGTGACCTAGGAAAGATGGAAAATGATGTTCAAGATAGGGAGGAAAAAATGTGGTGCACTAAGAATATTTACACTTTACCCCTTAGAAAATGGAGGCCCATTGATAATCGGAAAGTTCAGAACGAAAATATTCACAAAATAAAACGGCTTCAAGAGTTGATAGATGATGATACATGGAGATGAATCATCGTAAAATCATAAAGATGAAATGATAAACTTGATTATGGTTGTGTGTACAGCGGATGCCAAGAGGCTAACAAAAGAAAGTGAGTCAACAAAATAAAAGATGAATAGGCAGTACGTATAAGGGTTTTCACCCCCAAAAGTTCTAGGATGTTCTAAATTTTTTTTTTTTTGGTTAGTTGATCTCTAGAATTGTGAAAAATCGTGTATTACAGGAGCAGTACAGTGGCCGTGGTGGTGGAGGGTGGGCGAGTTTGGGTGGTGTGAAGGGAGAGAGAAAATGGGGAAATTTGCTGTTGTTTTTTTTCCTTTTTTTTTTTTTTTTTTTTTTTTTTTTTTGTAAAATGGTAGCCTTTTATTCATCCATATCGGGAAAAAAAGACGAGATTTACAAAAAAAGAAGTGTCCTCTAGAAATTACACTGTATTGATATTTTCCACTATTTCGTCCTCAAAACACTTTAGACATTGCCAGTAGTCTAATTCTAGTAATTTCCTTTATCTTCTTGATGATCTCCGCCTCCGATTGCTCCCTAGTGCCAAAAATTCTTTCATTTCTCTCCCTCCAAATGTAATACACAGTGGCTGTGAGACTGATACAATACCACCTGAAATGCCAATGCTTTTGCATCCTCCTACCTGCACTCCACTGGAGTTCTCTAAGAAGACTTCATCCTGTTCTGTTGATGCCAACCCATGCTAACATGGCTTGCCACACCTTCTTTGCATAGCTGCACCTGAAAAATAGATGTTCAGCACTTTCCAAATTGCATTTACACAAGTAGCATCTGTTAACAATCATCATTCCTCTCTGATTCAGCTTATCCACAGTTGCTAGACTCTTTTGGACAGCCATGTTTGAGATAAATCTATGCCTCGGGAGATTAGCATTGTTCCAAATAACTTTACTCCATCTCCTGACCCTTGAGTGGATTCTGAAGAAGTTATATGCTTCCTTCATTCTGTACTTATCTCCTTTAATCCAAGACAGCAAAACTGATTTAGCTTTTCCCACAGAGCCTGCCTTTTGCTGAACGATCATCTCTCACCTTCAGAATTCCTTTCCAGCTTTCAGAGTCGCTCTCCTTATAATTGACTTCCCAAATGCTGCAGCTTTTGAGCTTATAAGCTTGAATCCATTCCAGCCAGAGCCCTTCATGTTTAGCTTCGATTTTCCACTTGCACATTGCAGCTCTATTCCAGGCTAACACCTCTTTAATTCCCATACCACCCTCTGTCTTAGGTCTGCAAATAGTACTCCATTTCATAAAGATCATCTTTCTTTTACCCTCTTCAATATTCCAGAGTAGCCTCCTACTATTTTTCTCCAGAAGATGAACAATGTGCTTAGGCAGAAGAATCCCTGAGCTCCAAACATTTTCAATATCAAAAATTACTGCATTAATAAGTTCCACTTTTCCAGCATAGGTCAGCATTTTTGTTGACCAATGACTAATGTTGCTTTTGACCTTGCAAATCAGGGCAAAGTACATATCTATTATTAATTTGCTTGGATTTAAAGGAAGTCCAAGATACCTGAAGGGAAAAGTACCTTCAGTGTATCCTGTATTCCTCATAATCTGCTCCTTAACAGTATTAGACACACCCCCAAAGTAGACATCGGTTTTTGCAGGATTAGCATTCAAACCTGAAACCTGAGCAAAAACCTCCAAGCATTTTGTTGCAGCATTGACTGAAGGGACATCAGCTCTTGTAAAAATCATGAGATCGTCTGCAAATATCATATGAGTAAGATTTATTCTAGAACACTTTGGATGGTAAGAGAATTGGGATCCTTTAGGAACTTCTTTGAGCATTTTGGAAAGAATTTCCATGCTGAGCACAAAAAGGTAAGGAGATAATGGATCTCCCTGCCTTACTCCACTCCTTCCTTTAAAGAATCCTTGAGCTTCTCCATTAATCTTCAAGCTGAACCAGGAGGAGCTTATACAACCCATTATCCATTTTACATATTGCTCAGGAAAATCCAAAGCTGGCAGCATCTCTTCGATAAACCTCCAGTTTAAGGAATCAAATGCTTTCCTTATATCCACTTTAATCAGGCACCTTGGGGAAATCTTTTTCCTCTTATAACCCTTGATCAAACCCTGAGACACCATGATATTCTCAAATATGCTTCTATTCTGAACAAAAGCAGATTGTTCCTTCCCAATAAGCTCTAGAAGAACTTGCTTGAGTCGATTAGCTAAGACCTTGCTGATTATCTTGTAAAATGTAGTACAACATGAAATAGGTCTGTAATCTGTAACAGATGTTGCATTCTCTTTTTTGGGAATAAGAGTTATGATTGTTGCATTGGCTTGCTTTGGCAATTTGCTTGTCCTAAAAAATTCTTCCACTGCTTTGCAAAGATTTTCCCCCACTGTATCCCATGATTTCTGAAAAAAGCCTGCAGAGAATCCATCCTGACCTGGACTCTTGTCAGGGTGAATTTCAAGCAATGCTTCTTTGATTTCCTTTCTACTAACTGTCCTGACTAGCATTGCCTTCCAATGCTCAGAAATCCTCTTCCTCTTCAGAATTAGGTCTCTATCCAGTCTCTGAACTGGGCTTTCCTCTCCTAACAGACCTGTGTAAAAATCAATGAATGCTTTAGTGATGTCTGCTGGTTTTGTGAATACTTGCCCATTATTATCAGTTATTTTCCCTATCAGAATCTGGTTTTTTCTTGCTGCAATCTTTGCATAAGAGAACTTTGAGCTGCAGTCATTGTATTGGATATCCATCATTTTTGCCCTCTGCTTCAACATGCTCATCTCTGCTGTCTTCAGTTCACAATACTCAGCTATACAATCCATTTCCCTCTCCAGCAAATCCTCATTTAGAGGTGCATCTTTCAGCTTGGTCTGCACTTAATCCAATCTAGCTTTGCATAGTCTTACTCTCTCAGGGAGATTAGAAAAGTAAGTCTTATTCAGATTCCCTAAAGCATGCTTGACTCTCTTTAGCTTTGCAAACAACCTGTAAATCTGAGACCCTTGCACACTGCAATTCCAAGCCTCCTCTACATACTACTTTATTATATTGAGGATGATCTGCCCAGCAATTTAGGTATTTGAAACCCTTTTTTATTTTCTCCAATCCTTTGATGACCACTTTGACAGGAGAGTGATCAGAAATCCCTGATGTCAAGTAATCAGCATAGAATGTTGGATGAGCATTAAGCCAGTCTCCATTCACCAATGCTCTATCTAACTTCTCCCAAAACCTATCCACTCCATCTTGCTTGTTGGTCCAAGTGTAGAAATGTCCTTGGCCTCTGAGATCCTCTAAGCCACAGACATTAAGACAATCATTGAACTCAATCATGTCCTGGACATTAGGAGTGCATTTCCCTAATCTCTCACTCTCCTCTTTCACAATGTTAAAATCACCCATTACTAGCCATGGACAACTTGGTTTATTGGAACCCAAATTCTCCCAAAGCTCCTGTCTCTCAGTACCACCATTCTTTGCATATACCACTGTCAAACAGAAGGTGAAATGATTGATTAAATCACTTACATTCCCCTGAATCATCTGATCTCCCACATTAGTGACCTTAAATTTCACCATTTGGGGATTCCAGAAGATCCATATCCTACCATTATAATGCTTACTATAATTGTTCACATGAGCATAATTAGCAAATCTGCTCTTGATCAACTTTTCAGCATTCTACTCCTTTACTCTAGTTTCAATTATTCCAGCTATATCCACCTTATTATTCCACAGAAGGTCCCTTACCTCCTGCTGCTTGAGGGCTTGATTTAACCCTCTTACGTTCCATGTGAGAATAATCATTGGGGGGTGAAAGGATCAGGTGGTATGTCCTCTCCTATTCCATCCCTAGCTCCCCTATTTTCAATCAGTTCATCCTCAATTGCTGCATTTGTTCCTCCCATAAATAGACTTGCAAATCTATTTGTTACCAATCCTGCTGGGCTTTGGAGCCTGGACTGCTTCTTACTCTTTCTAATCACTGTTTTAAACCCCAGGTCATCCACCATTTCAGCCGGAGGAGAAGGTGAGTCCACCTCCTTCTGAAAGTCTGCTTCTATTATTTGCTGCTGGTCATTGACAGGCTGCTCACCTGCTATATCCTCCTTATCATCTGTCTTTTTCTCTTCTACCACATCATCCTTCTTATCCAACAATGGCTTATATATCTTCTTGATCTCAGTTTTGGGCTTAACATGCTTGCAAGAAGATACTTCGTGACCCATCTTCTTACATCCCTTACAAAAGTAGGGTACCCACTCATAATCCACTCTTTGTTCAATTTGCTCTCCTTAAGGCGTGTTGATAAGGATAGAAGTAGGAAGAGCCTGAGATATGTCCACTTCCACCATTACCCGAGCAAATGACAGTCTCCTCTTCAGTGTAGTGGTCTGGTCAGCAAACAGAGGTTTCCCAAACTTGCTAGCTATCTTACTAAGAGCTGCAACAGACCATAAATATGGGTCCAATTCTGGGAAAAGAACCCATATAGGAATTATAGTCAATCTATCAAGCTCTTGTGCAATTGTGGGAGACCATTGTTTTAAAATCAATGTCTTCCCTGCAATTAACCATGGTCCTCCCCTGAGAATCACCTCCATATCTTCCTGCGAGATGAACTTAAACGCAAACCAACCCTTCCTATAATACTTCACTGAACATTTCCCATCCCAATTCTTACTAACTAGTTGCTGCATTTGTTTATGTCTGCTTTCATTCCAATTACATGCCCAACTAATGTATGCTTCCAAAGCTCAAGCTCCTCCACTACATCATCACTCTCAATTGTCACATCCTCAGAAATTGAGCTCTTTTCACAGAAGAAAAGACTCATTCCAGCTTGGGCCTTGCCAACAACATTAGACCATGATTTCTTTTGATGATTCATTTTGCTAGCTTTCTCTAGTTTTTCCCCAATCTTAGTACCAGTGTTTTCCACTAAATTCTCCCCAATTTTTGGAAAATTAACATCGCAATCCAGATTAATGGTGTTAGAGTTCTTACCCTTATTTCCCGACGAATTCTCATCAGGTTGAACTGCTCCTATCCCCGGTACCGGTGACGACGACGTCGAGTCCAGCTGGGTATGTGATTTCTTCCTTATTTCTTGGCCATCATCTCCAATAGTACTCTCAAACTCTTCGTCTTGACTCGCTACATCATGTTGTGCTTTCAGTTTCTTTAGTCGACCTGGTTTTCCTCTTCCTGCCATGGCTCAAGCTATCGTACGGACTAGCTTGAGGTGAAAGCTACTCCACTGTCATGACTTTTTTTTTTTTTACCAAAATCCGTTTTAGTTGCGACTTTTAATTTGTGGAGTTATTAGAGTTACGTGTTTTAATTATTGAAGTCAAGTTCGAGTTACGTATTTTGGTTGATGGAGTTAAGTTGAAAATATTGGAGTTAAGAGGTTTAGTTAGTAGAATTATACTAGAGTTACGAGAATTAAGTTAAACTTGGGGAGTTCTGATATTACTGGAGTTATACAATTTAATTGTTGGAGTAAAGCGACTGGAGTTACGCATTTCAGTTGGTGGAGTTAAGTGACTGTAGTTACCTATTTTAGTTGGTGGAGTTAAGCGACTGGAATTATGGAGTTCAGGTTATGGAGTTAAGCGAAATCAATGGTTGAGATTACTTCCGACTTCTGACAAAATTATAACTTCTGATCGGATACGCCACCTATATAAAAGAAACTTTTGACAAATTCATACGGCGCGTCTATAAATCAAGAAATTACCGCAATGCACTAGAAATGAAGAAATGTACAGAGTTAGTCCAATATTTGTAAAACTTGTATAAAGTTATCTACATGAAACATATAATTTGTTATAACTTGGGCTACGTATCTCAGAATATTACGATACTTGTATCATTAAATTCGTGTCCAAATATACTTCAATAAATGATTCATTGACACATATTTTTGAAAAGTTAAGTATGACTTTGGTTGAGATATATTGACAGGTTTAAAAATTTTGTGAAAAATGATTTTAAAAATGGCTTTTGACAAATGCATACGGTGCGGCGATATATTAAAAAATTTCCACCACGCACTAGAAATGCACAGAGTGAGTCCAATACTTTTAAACTCTCACACAAAGTTATCTAGATGAAGATGATACAATCTGTTATAATTTGGGCTACATATATTAGAATTAGAATATTACGATACATGTATAATTAAGTTGGGGTCGAAATGTATTTCAATATAAGATTCATTCACACATATTTTTGAAAAGTTAAGTACGAATTTGGTTGAGATATATCGACAACTTTAATACTTTTGTTAAGACGATCAATAAATTATATAAAGATAATGATGTAAATTACTAAGCGAGATATGTTTCCTCTTGGTAAGATAATTACGTATGAATAGAATTATAGGTCTCTTTTCAATCTCAACACAGATAACAATAAATGAATAATACTAATAAAGTTAGAAATTAATTAAGAGGGTCAGATCTATTTCCTATGGTCCAAACGGGTTGGGTTATTTTGAGTTTGTATTATGTTGGCGTAATCACCCATATTTATGCTAAGAGCCTAAGACCAGTAGTTATAGTAGTAGTAGTAGTAGTAGTAGTAGTAGTAGAGAAAACAAACAATAACAAAGGACAAAGTAGAAATGATTTGAAGGATAAGAAGTATGTAGCACTTTGCCTTTATCACCCAAAATTGAGGAGTTGCACAAGTTTACTAGTGGGATTTGAGGAATTTTGCTTGTTTCCTCGTGTGGA